>VYZP01049329.1:0-17592 GCA_013400635.1 Hypocryptadius cinnamomeus | reverse complement strand
CTGGGGCTGGGGCTGGGCTGGGCTGGGGCTGGGGCTGGGGCTGGGGCTGGGCTGGGCTGGGATGGGCTCGGGCTCAGGCTCAGGCTCAGGCTCAGCCAGTGCTTCTCTGCACATTGCGCAAGGAAAGCTTCAGCAGTTGCAGGAGCAGAGGGGTTTCTGCAGAGCCTGGGCCAGCCAGGTACTGCAGAGTGATGGAATGGTTGGGTTGGAAGGGACCTTAAAGCTCTTCTCGTTCCACCCCTCTGCCAGGGTGGGGACACCTTCCACCATCCCAGGGTGCTCCAGCCTGGCCCTGGACACTGCCAGGGATCCAGGGGCAGCCACAGCTGCTCTGGGCACCTGTGCCAGGGCCTCCCTGCCCTCCCAGGGAAGGATTTCTTTCCAGTATCCCATCCATCCCTTCCCTTGTGTCAGCCTTGTCCTGCTGGATGCCTCCCTGCCCACGGGTGGCTGCTGGCTGTAGAACACCCAGCTGTGCTTGCCTTGCTCTGGGCAGAGCAGAGCAGCCCCGTGGGCACACAGGGAATGTGGCAGGGAGTGGAAAACTCTACGTGTTTTCCATCAGGCCCACTGCTTCCAAGTGCCAGCGCTCAGGGGAGGGGAATTCCCAGCAGTCTGAGTGTGCTGCTGGGATTACCCAGAGAGAAACCCACAGACCTGCTCACTGTGACCTGAAGCAGAGACCTGTTTTCCTGGGAAGGAGCCACGTATGGCTAAACATCTTGGAATGGTGGGGAAATGCTGTCTGTCCCCAAGAAGGAAGCTGTAGATTTGCCTTTGCCATACTGCTGATGTTTAATGTTTAATTGCTCTACAATGTGGCAAAGCATGAAAAAGATCTAAATTTGTCCTGGAGCTATGAAAGCTGCTGGAAGCTCTCAAAGCTGGAGCTTGAGCTGGAAGCCAGAAGGAGCCATGGGAGAGCCTAAGCTAAGGCAGCCTCTTCTGAGGGTGCAGGACACAGAGCTGGGCTGGAGGACTCCAGCAGAGCAGGAGCTTTGGGAGCAGAACCCTTCCTAGGCTGGGGGGACACAGCAGGGCCAGAGCCCTCAGCCTGACCAAGAGCCCTGAAGCAGAACCGAGCCCCACATGGCCCACGGACCCCTCAGCTCAGCTCAGCTCAGCTCAGCTCAGCTCAGCTCACACCATCTCCCTCTTGGAGCCCTGAGGGTGGCTGCCAGCCTGAGAGCAGCTCCAGCTCAGTCATTTTCAGACCAAAGATCTCCAGTTCCACCCTGCCTTGCCTGTGACATATTGGTTTAGGTGAGATTTCAGTCAGAGCCAAATGTTATACACATTTGGCTGGAGCAATTTTTTCAAGCATGTTTTCCTAAATTAGGGTTGATGGTGATAATGCTCCTACTTCTTGGCTCTTGCCTACTACTGGCTGAGATTTCATCTGCTAAGAATGTTTCTAAAAACTCACAATCTGCTTTTGCAGCTACTTCACATGGTATGTGAAAACACTTTTTAACAACACTGCAGTCAGAAGCTTTGCTATTTCCATGGTGTAATTAAGTTTGCATGTTAAATAATGGTGATTCTTCTCCTTGGCAAAGAGGTGCTATTTTATTAAACAGGTTATTCTTTTCCATTATTGTGGAATTGTTTCCGAGGGTGGGGCAAATTATTATGACCCTAACCTGGAATTCTTTGGCAAATGGGCTGGGCACTGCCCAGGGACCAGCTGTAAATGCCAATATGAAAAATCTGCATTTCTGGTCAGGTATGAGGGTGCTCTTTACCAGTGAGAGCAGTTCATGGGTTCACCAGATCAGAGAAGAGAGTCTGTCTGCATTAGATCCCAGAAACACAAGTTCCAAAAGGCACCTGGATGCTCAGACATTCTTATCACACCAGGGAGAACCATGAGGGTGGCCCAAAGGAAAGGAGTGAATGCAGAGAAAGAACCCTGTGACAGACACCTCTGTCTCCTGCCCCCAGGCTGGTGGTCACAGGAGAGGCTTTTGCTGTGACAACCCAGGCAGAGCAATCATAATATATTTTGCTTGGAAAGGATAAAACCAAATCAGCTCATCTGTAACTTGCTGGCAGCAGGGAGGAAACTGCCTGGTACTCAGCTTGTGATTCTCCAGACTATGTGTAGATGTTTAGTGTAATTTTAGATATCCTAGCAATTGGCAGTGATTCATACCAGCTCTGCTGCTGCTTTCCTCCCCATCAAAACAGCTCCCCAGCAGTTTCTGCCCCTGGCATTACATCAGCACATCCTCATCACGAGCTCAGGGGCCTGGCTCTGCCCATGGGTTCAACCCAGAGAAGCTCTACCTTGCTGGGGCTAGAGAAGAAGAAAGACTCAAAATCTGGGGAGAAGGACTCCACATGCTCCTGCATGCCTGCAAGGTCCAAAGCAGATAAGTCTTTATCCACTCAGCATCCTCTGCAGGAGGACAGAGGGAAACAATGGATGGTGCTGGCAATGGTTTTGTGAGCTTGGAGGCAAGGCTGAGCTGGATCCAGGCTGGCCATGGCTCAGGAGATGGAGCTGAGGAATGAGACACAAAAGGGTGGGCACAGTTCATTTCCACATGGAGGAAAATATCTGGTGTTCTGACACAGGGTAGAGAAGAGGCCGAGGTGACAGCCCTGTGTTAATGGGTGCAATTGAGCATCCCTGACCTTAGGTCACAGCTGGACTGATTTCTCCTGTGCTCCTGTGCAGACTTTGTATGATTTGTTACTTTTGTGACATTTTTCCTTTCCTTTGGCTGGTTTTCACAGCTGTTTGTGGGGGGCAGAGGTCCCCTGGGGCAGCGAGGGTGTCCCCAGCAGCCCAGCTGTGCTGTGGCTGCCCAGGAGGCTCACCAGGCTCTGGATGTGGCTGCACGGACTGGGGGAGCAGGGGGCAGCCGGGGTGTCCCTGGGCAGGGGGGGCTCCCTCCTGACCCCACAGCAGCCCCATGCTGCTGGCCAGGGCTGGGCTTGTGCCATGCTGAGAGATCTGGGCTGATTCCTGGGAAACCAGGCATGACAGGAGGATCCAGCTGGCTCAGTGAGGCTGGGATCTGCAGCTGTCACTGCTGTGGTGGCCGAGCCTGCTTCTCCCAGTTGGTGATACACAAATTGTTCAAGTAAAGCAGCATCTCAGTTCAGAATCCTTTGGTATAAAGTTGTAATAACTGAATTGTTCAACTCCTACAAATGCACACAAAAGCAAGCAAGAATTAGCATGTGGGGCACTGGAAGGAGACAGACTCTGCTTTGGCTGGGTGAGAGCAGAAGACACCTGCTATAAAGGCCATAAAATTAAATAACACATGGGAAAAGGCCCAGCTTTGCCGGGGTGCCCTGACTGGGGGAAACAGGATCCTCTCACTGCATTTCCTCTCCTTTGGGAGATCTAAAGTTCTATGTTTAAACCATGTCTTATTCCAGCTGTCATTTGCATAAAACCTAACCACTAGTCTCTATTTTTAGTGATGCTGGGATGCTCATCGTGTAGGGGAGGTGGAAGCAGTCTGACAGCTCTGGCTGAGCAGGGATCCCATCGCAGATGAGGTGTTTGGATTTCCCACACACAGCCAAACCTTCACCTTCCTCCAGAGAAAATGCTTCTCCACTCATCTTCTGCAGGGAGAAGGAATTGAGCTTGCTCAGAGCTGTTGTGTGAGGCTTCATTCTACATCTTGGGGTGACAACTCTGGGTTTCTCTTCCCTCTAAAGTTGTCTGCCCAGGTTTACATGCAGGAGTGAGATGTGGTTCCAGAATATTGTTTGTTTCAAACCCCTGCTCGGGGTGAGCCAGCAGCATAATTTATCTGCAGGTGTTTGAATGCAATTTTGACTGGAGGTGTTTGGGTTCAGGGTGAGATGATTTTGGGGTACAGGTGCTTTTTCATGGGTATATTCTGCTCATGTTCTGTTTGGCTGAATGGGAGGCAGGACATGAAGAACCAAACAGGGGCATGTGCTGTTGTGTCCTCCCAAACTGTGGGGTCAGAACACCCCAGCTGGCAGAGGGACACAGTGGTACATGGCAGCTTAAACATCCCAAACTAAGGCTTCCAATATTTTGCTTTGGTTTTGGAAAGCGACAGGTAAGTCCCAGGGACACACTGAAAACCTGCTCTGAGCCAAGAAAATGTTTACAAATCCCAGTGCAACAACCAAATCGATAAATCCATATATCCTGCTCTGGCTTATCAGAGTGAAAAGAGCCACAAATAGTTGGTGGTTGGTGGAGATGTTTGTGGAGAAGATAGGATTTTTTTTTTTTTTGTTTATTTGTTTTCTTATTTTTTTCTCTCAGGATTTTATTTCACTGCATGAGGAAGCCATTTATTTAAGAAGAAATGAAAACTCCACAAAATGAACTTTGTCAGGAGTAGGTTGCTACAGAATTGCTTTTGTGAGCATTGAGGTGTTGGTATAACCTGGAAAACAAAATCCAGGACTTGTGAATGACAGGGCAGGTGGGATTGCATTGCAGATAGTGGCAGAGAGGTCTAGAGAACTTCTGGGGATACTGCCACGGCTGCTTTGCACTGTGGTAAATGCAAGTGTGGATGTTTCTGGGGGGCTGCAGAGCACAGCTCGAGGTGTTGGGAGAGGGATGAGTCTCTGAGGCTGCAGGGATGCAGGGGGGATCAGGTGTGACCCCTTGCCAGGTCTCCTCCCTGCCCTCTGCAGACACTCAGTGCCAGGAGGGCTTTGCAGCTCCATGTGAATCCTTTCTCCCTTTGCCAGGTGTTTCAGCCCAGCCTGAGAACCAGATCCTCCTAATACATTGGATTTCTTGTTTGCTGGGCTGACTTTTGGCCTGACCTGGGTGGGTGTGCCAGGAGGAGCCAGACAGGAGCTGCAGCAGCTGTGCAAGACCTGGAGTGCTGCTGGCTGCCCGGGCAGCGGGGTGTGCAGAGCTGGCACTGCTGCAGCTCCTGTGCAGCTCCTGCACTCCTGCTGGGTGTGCAAAGCTGGCCCTGCTGCAGCTCCTGTGCAGCTCCTGCGCTCCTGCTGGGTGTGCAGAGCTGGCCCTGCTGCAGCCTCCTGAGCGTGTCCCTGTGCTCTGTCTCTGCATGTCTGCTGCCCCAGAGAGGCTGCCCCAGCAGATGTTTTTGTGCCAAATGCCACCATGCCCACTTGCTGACCACCACTGGCAGAGCCCCAAGCACTCCTCAGAGACACAGGGCTGCATCTCACCACGCCTGGCACCGGGGCCATCCCAAACGCCTCCTCACTCACTTCTCAGGATTCTTGTGCCCCTTTTGCTTGTTGGCTCACAGCCCCACCCATGGGCCCCCTGCTCGCCTCGCTTTCCTCAGGACCAGGTCATTGTCAGGTGAGTGGTGGTGTGAGTGCAGGTGCCTCACCTGTGAGCAAACCTGCCCAGCTGGCAGCACGCTGCTGTGTGCCCTGAGCCCCTGGGTGTGGGTCAGCCCTGCTCCTGCCCGGGGGTCAGCCCTGCCCCTGCCCCTGCCCGGGCGTCAGCCCTGCCCCTGACCAGGGCCAGAGGGTCTGAGGCAGCTGCTGCACCAGGAAAGGGTCTCTGGAGCCACCAGGGCACGATGAAATCACAAATGGTAACAGCTGGATTAGAAAGTTGTGGCTCCAGCATAGCCGGTGAGCCAGCACCAGTGCTATGCTGGAAAGGTAAGTGATGAACAACTGGGCACTCCAGTTTGGATAAGTGACTAATTACAATTTCTAGATTTAATTATCAACAGTAAACTCTTAAATACCCACCACAGACAAGTGAACCTCTGTGCCTTCCTTGTGTTTGATGTGCTAAGCATAAATATTCAGCTCAGTCTCTCAAGAAAACATGAGGTTTTACACAAGAACAACTCTCCCAGATGAGCAGGATTTATAGCTCCAAAATGGTCTGGTTTCATCATTTGTGAAAGCTTTAACCTTTCAAGCATTTCCAAACCTATTTTAGCATGCAGGGAGTAGTGATGCAGAGACATTAACATTAAAACTTTGTGTGTCTCCAGTGAATATTCTTACAACAAGGAGCATAACATATCTTTTTGTTTATTTCCTTTTCTAATATTTCAATGCTGTTTGCTTCCATGAAGGAAAAAAAAAAAAAAAGAATAGTCCTATAAAATTAACAAATATTGCAAAGCTTTAGATACCAATTAAGATGAGTAATTTAATGTGTAGATATCAGTGCGTGACAACTCTGCGCCTTGCCAGCCTGTTCACCAGCTCGTGCTGGAAACTTGAGGCAGAGCTGCTGAAGCATTTCACACTGCCTTGAAGGGCTTTTTAATGGATTTTCAGATTTCTTTTNCAGGTGGGATTGCATTGCAGATAGTGGCAGAGAGGTCTAGAGAACTTCTGGGGATACTGCCACGGCTGCTTTGCACTGTGGTAAATGCAAGTGTGGATGTTTCTGGGGGGCTGCAGAGCACAGCTCGAGGTGTTGGGAGAGGGATGAGTCTCTGAGGCTGCAGGGATGCAGGGGGGATCAGGTGTGACCCCTTGCCAGGTCTCCTCCCTGCCCTCTGCAGACACTCAGTGCCAGGAGGGCTTTGCAGCTCCATGTGAATCCTTTCTCCCTTTGCCAGGTGTTTCAGCCCAGCCTGAGAACCAGATCCTCCTAATACATTGGATTTCTTGTTTGCTGGGCTGACTTTTGGCCTGACCTGGGTGGGTGTGCCAGGAGGAGCCAGACAGGAGCTGCAGCAGCTGTGCAAGACCTGGAGTGCTGCTGGCTGCCCGGGCAGCGGGGTGTGCAGAGCTGGCACTGCTGCAGCTCCTGTGCAGCTCCTGCACTCCTGCTGGGTGTGCAAAGCTGGCCCTGCTGCAGCTCCTGTGCAGCTCCTGCGCTCCTGCTGGGTGTGCAGAGCTGGCCCTGCTGCAGCCTCCTGAGCGTGTCCCTGTGCTCTGTCTCTGCATGTCTGCTGCCCCAGAGAGGCTGCCCCAGCAGATGTTTTTGTGCCAAATGCCACCATGCCCACTTGCTGACCACCACTGGCAGAGCCCCAAGCACTCCTCAGAGACACAGGGCTGCATCTCACCACGCCTGGCACCGGGGCCATCCCAAACGCCTCCTCACTCACTTCTCAGGATTCTTGTGCCCCTTTTGCTTGTTGGCTCACAGCCCCACCCATGGGCCCCCTGCTCGCCTCGCTTTCCTCAGGACCAGGTCATTGTCAGGTGAGTGGTGGTGTGAGTGCAGGTGCCTCACCTGTGAGCAAACCTGCCCAGCTGGCAGCACGCTGCTGTGTGCCCTGAGCCCCTGGGTGTGGGTCAGCCCTGCTCCTGCCCGGGGGTCAGCCCTGCCCCTGCCCCTGCCCGGGCGTCAGCCCTGCCCCTGACCAGGGCCAGAGGGTCTGAGGCAGCTGCTGCACCAGGAAAGGGTCTCTGGAGCCACCAGGGCACGATGAAATCACAAATGGTAACAGCTGGATTAGAAAGTTGTGGCTCCAGCATAGCCGGTGAGCCAGCACCAGTGCTATGCTGGAAAGGTAAGTGATGAACAACTGGGCACTCCAGTTTGGATAAGTGACTAATTACAATTTCTAGATTTAATTATCAACAGTAAACTCTTAAATACCCACCACAGACAAGTGAACCTCTGTGCCTTCCTTGTGTTTGATGTGCTAAGCATAAATATTCAGCTCAGTCTCTCAAGAAAACATGAGGTTTTACACAAGAACAACTCTCCCAGATGAGCAGGATTTATAGCTCCAAAATGGTCTGGTTTCATCATTTGTGAAAGCTTTAACCTTTCAAGCATTTCCAAACCTATTTTAGCATGCAGGGAGTAGTGATGCAGAGACATTAACATTAAAACTTTGTGTGTCTCCAGTGAATATTCTTACAACAAGGAGCATAACATATCTTTTTGTTTATTTCCTTTTCTAATATTTCAATGCTGTTTGCTTCCATGAAGGAAAAAAAAAAAAAAAGAATAGTCCTATAAAATTAACAAATATTGCAAAGCTTTAGATACCAATTAAGATGAGTAATTTAATGTGTAGATATCAGTGCGTGACAACTCTGCGCCTTGCCAGCCTGTTCACCAGCTCGTGCTGGAAACTTGAGGCAGAGTTGCTGAAGCATTTCACACTGCCTTGAAGGGCTTTTTAATGGATTTTCAGATTTCTTTTCAGTCTTCAGATAATCCTGTTAATGCCTGGGAAAACCAACCAGCCAACCTAAAGGAAGCAAGAGCAGATGGAATAAATCATGGCATCCTTGGTAACTGTGTGTCACATGCATAGGTCAGGTGTTTATCTCAGTTTCCATCCTCACAAGCTGCAGACATCCCAAATACTGAGCTCCCCATCGAGTGCTCCCTGTCTGTGAGTCCTTGGGCTGTGGAGCATCTGCCAGCTCCACCAAGGGAGCACAGCAGGATTGTCACTGCTCCTGGGCTGTCACTGCCCCTGGACTGTCACTGCTCCTGGGCTGTCACTGTTCCTGGGCTATCACTGCTCCTGAACTGTCACTGCCCCTGAACTGCCACTGCTCCTGGGCTGTCACTGCTGCTGGACTTCCACTGCCCCTGGACTGTCACTGCCCCTGAACTGTCACTGCCCCTGAACTGTCACTGCTCCTGGGCTGTCACTGCCCCTGAACTGCCACTGCCCCTGAACTGCCACTGCCTCTGGACTGTCGCTACCCCTGGGCTGTCACTGCTGCTGGGCTGTCACTGCTGCTGGACTGCCACTGCTCGTGGGCTGTCACTGCTGCTGGACTGTCACTGCTCCTGAACTGTCACTGCCCCTGGGCTGTCACTGCTGCTGGACTGCCACTGCTCGTGGGCTGTCACTGCCCCTGGACTGCCACTGCTCCTGGGCTGTCACTGCCCCTGGGCTGTCACTGCTCGTGGGCTGTCACTGCTCCTGGGCTGTCATTGCCCCTGAACTGTCACTGCTCCTGGACTGTCACTGCCCCTGAACTGTCACTGCTCGTGGGCTGTCACTGCTCCTGGGCTGTCACTGCCCCTGGACTGCCACTGCTCCTGGGCTGTCACTGCTCCTGGGCTGTCACTGCCCCTGGGCTGTCACTGCTTCTGGGCTGTCACTGCTCCTGGGCTGTCACTGCTCGTGGGCTGTCACTGCCCACCACTGCAGGGCATGCACAGAGCTGCCTCCAGCCTGACTTGCATGTCCCAGCCTGGAGGCTCAGTGCCTGGGAAGGGTCACTGCTCTGGGCCTCCCCTGGGCACCAGTCCCATGTGGGAAGGTGGCAGGGCAGGAGGAGATACACCAGAGCCAAGGGAACCCCAGGTCTGGGGAAAGAAGGGGACTAAAATGGATGGGAAGGCTGACATTTCCCTGGACATCCTTTGGTTTGCACAGCTGGGCTCGAGGATGCACACACTGTCATATTCTGACAGGTGGGAGCTCAGGAAGTGACCCTGGCTCCTGCTTTTAGCTGATGTGGTCTTGTATAGGATTTCTGCATGCAAAACCTTGGAAACAAAACTGGAAAAACATCTCTCTGGATATGTAAGTAACTATAAAGCCTGCCTTCAACAAAGAGGCACCTCCCAAACTCCTGCCCCTGATGCTGAGGTGGCCATCTCGGTCCTGCCTTCAGGCTGCCAGAAGCTCTGGGGATGAGTACCAGAGCAGAGCACAAGGCTATGCCTGCAATAGCTTGGGCAGCTCTAACTGCTTTGCTCTTTTCCAAACCAGTCTCTGTTCAGATTTGAGAAGGGAAGCCTGGTATAAAAACTGCTCAGACATCTGCTGCACTTGGGAATTATCTGCATCTGTCACTGTCACCCTGATGGGGCCAGTGGGACCAGCACAAACTGGCAGCCATGGGCAGAACAGATCCAGCATCATGCAGCATCTTCTGTTGTCAGCTAAACTCCCCAGCTTCTCAGCCCTGTGGTGCCCCCGGGTGCTCTGGATGGCTGAGGTGCCTCTGCAAAATGAAGGGCAGACCTTGCCTGGTTTCTCAGTCTCAGACAGGTCAGCAGGAGTGAGCTGGGCAGGCGCCCGGGCTGAGGAGACAGGTGAGTTTGGGCCTGAGGACAGCCTGGGTTTTCCCACTGGAATATCTTTGAAAATGCTTCTTAGCTTCCCTCTGCCTAGATCCAGAGAGTCCTGGGCATTTCTCGTGGGTGTTGGGTGAACAGCTGGGCTGGGTGATCTCAGAGGGCCTTTCCACAGAGCCAGTCCGTGGTTCTGGGAGCTGGGCCACCCTGTGCTGCAGGAGGAGTACTGAGTGGAGAAGCTGTGTGAGCTTTGCACCATGCAGTGCCTGAATCCCTCCTGGCCCTGGAAGCAGAGTCCAAATGACCCTTTGGGCTCCTGATGCCAGCTGGAAAAACTTGTTTGTAAAAGGCTTTGGGGTTGGGTGATTAGAGATGTCTGATTAGAGATGATGCTCTCCTTTGGAGTGATAGTTGAACAAATGTCAGGGGCTGAGACAACAGACACAGTGCTATTCCTCTTGATATATTCCAACTTTGTGCCCGAAGCAGAGAACTGTTTATTCCTGCTGGCACAGGAGAAGATTTCTCAGGCACTGACACTCTGCAGCCATTGTCACGCTCTAGAAACATGGCAAAGTGTGGGGGATGTAGCAGCTGCTTGATTGTTTGGGTGATGATTCTGATCTGGGGTTTGCCTCAAATATCTGCAGAAAGAGAACAGTGGTAGAGTATCCACCTCACTTTGGCAGAGAGTGTCAACCAGGATTGTGCTCTGAAAACACAGCAACAAAAATCTGCAAGAAAATGTCACAGCAGGACACTTTGCATTACCCTGATTGCTGCTGAAGGTCAGCTGGGGAGAGTCATGAGAGCAGGTCTGAGTTGATGTCAGCAGGGCTCTGGAAGGATGCTCACAGCCCCTGACTTGCCCACAGAGCTGCCAGCACCACGTGTCCAGTGCTGGGGCTGGGGTGGGCTCTGATTGAGTCTCCATCAGCTGCTTTCAGATATCTTCATGTCCTTGCAGCAAAAATCAGCAGGACTCCAGGGTCCTGGAGTGATATCCAATATTCAGCACTGAAATAACTATTCCACTGACTCACTTAACTGGTCCAGGCGAGTGTCAGAGCTGCCTTCCATCAGCACTGGAGTGGTTACAGTGATTTTTAAGGACAGCTGAAATGAACTGAATGGATAATAAACTCCTCACTGGCATGATACACTGTGCAAAAGCAGCGTGAAACCTCTGCTGCAGTGGAATTCAGGAGGAGGGAGGCAGCTCTAGCAGAGATCCATTGGAACTGCTCAGGATTCTGCACCAGGAGAAATCGAGGCTGCACGGCAGGAAGGACTCAGAAGAAATGGGGCGTAGTGAGTACAGGAAGCAACACCTGTGGCACTTGTAACTGCTAATCACTGCACAAATTGGGCTAATCCCTCACTTGCCTCACTTTCTGCTGACTGAAATCTTAGTGCACTGAATTGAACAAAATTCTGTCACTCTGTAACCCCTGAAAAAGAAAGGTTCTTTGAACAGCTGCACCCTGGCCACTCCGGGCAACCTGTGCCAGGGCCTCACCTCCCTGACATGGATGAATTTCTTTCCACATCCCATCTAGCCCTTCCCTCTGTAAGTGGGAAGCCGTTCTCCCTTGTCTTGTGACTCCAGGCCTTTGTCCAAAGTCCCTCTACAGCTGTCTTGTAGTGAATTCTTATAATCTGATTTTTCTAACCCATTTGGAGAAACAGTGTCCTGCCTCAGCTCTGCTTTGGTCCAGGAGGCTCTGGAGGAAATTTTCTGGCCTGTTTTCAAGGCGATTAACTGAAAAAAAAGTAAGAAAAAGTGGGGACAAATGGAAAGTTCCTTATTTTTTGGAAATGAATAGAATAGAATAGAATAGAATAGAATAGAATAGAATAGAATAGAATAGGAGTAGAATAGCATTAGAATAGAAAATAATCACCTGAAAGGTAAGGCTGGTGAATGACTGGCTCAGTAGCAACTCTTCAGCAAATGATCTGGAAGCTGGCATGACTTGCAAGATGACCGGAATTCAACGAAGTGTGTGTGATAAAGCCAGTGTTTGGGCACTGTGAAGAGAAAGACAAGCTCCAAGTTCCTTTCCTAACATCTAAGCCTTATCTGACCAGGTAAAGCCACACCTGTGGCCACCTGATCCAGTACTTTCCTTTCCCTTGTGTTTCTCCTCATTGTGAGAGCTGAGATGATCCTGCTCCACTGGACATCCTGGGGTCACCTCTGGGAAGACAAATGGCCATGCACCAGGGCTCCTGTGGGCAGAGGAGACTGCTGAAAAGCTAAAGGCAATATTATGGTTGTCACCACCTGCCACCCAAGGACGCACATCCCTGGTCAGTGAGAAGGGACAGTGCCACGTTGTGCCCACCTGTGCCCACCTGGTATTGGAGAGCTCCAGGGGTAACCCCAGCTCATCCCTCAGCAATCCAGGTGTGCAGGAGGGGAACCTGGGCAGTGATGTTCCCAGAGCCCTGCCAGCCCTCCCCGAGCTGTGCAGGATGTGCCACTCCTGGGGCCAGGCAGGGCACAGGAGATGGGGGCAGCCACTCTCACGCTTTCCTGGAACCTGACTGAGAGCTGTCTTGAGATCTTAATGGCTCCTGCTGCCAGAGGGCAGGGCTGGATGGGAGATTGGGATTTGGGAATCCTTCCCTGGCAGGGTGGGCAGCCCTGGCACAGGTGCCCAGAGCAGCTGTGGCTGCCCCTGGATCCCTGGCAGTGCCCAAGGCCAGGCTGGACACTGGGGCTGGGACACCCTGGGACAGTGGGAGGTGTCCCTGCCATGGCAGGGGTGGAACAGGATGAACTCTGAGATTCCTCCCAACCCAAACCCCTCTGTGACTGTGTCATCCTGCGACCTTCAGCTGCTTGCTGACCTTTCCCCACACTGATGACTCTCCCTGGTCCTCACTGCTCTTTTTACCTCATGGAGCATCAGAGTGATAAAATGCAGCTTATTCTAACCTTCCAAACTGTTGACACGCCCTGAGGTATTTTGTCTGGAGAAAGCTCTGTTTGATTTCCTTTCTAACCCGTTTAATGAAGAAGGATCCCAAAACAGGTGGTATTGAAAGTGTTTAGATGCAAGAGGCATATGTTTTGCTGTCATAACAGTTTGGCTCATTACGTGGGGATGAAATTCAAGGAAGCTGATGTATTTATTGCCTACAAGGGAGCAACAGCAGTATGGAGTGCTGCAGTCCTGTTTGTCTGAAGCATGTGAGAGCTTGCCTGAATCTCTGAAAGTTCAGCTGAGGCCAACAGAAGAATAATAATATTAATTATTTTGTTGTAAAAAACCCCATTGCCTCTGTGCTTTTTGTACCTTTTTACTGTTTTATACCCTTAAGCATCTATTTACTAATGCTTTGTGCTTTACAAGGTTGAAAATATAATGTTCCTTTTCTCTTTGTTTACCTTAGATTTTTCAGTTTGTTTCTGCTCATGCTGGTGGGGGTGGTTTGGGTTTCATTTTACTGTTACCCTGAGGCTCTTCAATATTTTAAATCACGTGTGTCACTTAGATTTACATGTATATCACCTAGATTATCACATACATCACTGAATTTTTTTTACAAAATTCAGCTGTATCTGCAGGTGGTAATAAATGAGGTATCCATGGCCTATTGCGCACCTGGGCAGCTCTGGGACGCCTGCCTGAGCCCCACGAGTGCAGACACGCTCTCACAGGTGTGCTGGTCTCTGGGAGGGGCTGCAGGAGCACGGTGGGCAGGGTCCCTGTGGCCTTGCAGGAGGTGGATGGTGGAGGTGGCTCTCCCTGGGCCCGGTGGAGCATTGGCAGCCAGAGGTGAGGCAGATCAAAGCTTATGTGTGCTGTGACAGAGCTCAGCACACAGCCAGGCCAGGGCACAGCACCTGGGACCTGCCCGTGGCCTGTGCCCATGGCAGGGCAGCTCACAGACCCCAGGGACGGGAAGGTGACGTGGTGGTGGCAGCAGAGGCTGGCACAGCCGGTGCCCAGCGGCTCAGCCCCACCGTGCAGGGTCAGGCATGTTCAGAGGGGCTGCTGCAGCACAGCCCAAAGGAAATGCTGGATGGAACTGGGGTTTTGCTTTCTTTGCCTTATGAATGCCCCAAAAAGCCATTTGTTAGGAAGTGAGAGCACCCAGAGGTGTGTGGCACTGCTCTCTGTGCAGGGGGTCCGTGGGGCTCGTGGGTACGAGGCTGTGGGCAGCCCCAGTGCCGGCCAGGGCGTGTGCCAGCTCTGCGCCACTGCAGGGCCTGCCTGGCTGCTGTCACCTGCCTGTCACAGACAGCACTGGCAGGTCCTCCCAGGCCTGCTGCTAGAGAAGGAGGTGCAGCTCCTGGGCAGGAAGGGTGGGAGGCAGGTGCTGATCCTACCTGCAGGCCGTGGGATGGGTTTGGAGCCCTACTGCAGCCTGAGCACAGAGGAATGGCTGGCTGAAATTTGGTACATGATAAAACCACCAGCCTGAGTGGCCTCAGCCCATCTGCAATACAGCACACAGGGTCAGAGAACCCTGTCTGAGAGCTGCCTCTGCTCCCAGGAACACAGCTGGAATGAAAGGCTCTCCAGGTAGGCTGCTGGGGACCCAGGCTTGCTGCAAGTGAAGTAATTATATTTCCATTACTCTAGGGCTGTAATAAGAAGAAATTCTGGTTATAGCAATTCTGCAGCCGCTTCACTGAGGCTCCAGTGGCCCAGCTCTGTGAAACAGGATTAATTAACTTTCTGCCAGCAGCAGCGAGCTGGCCAGTCCTGTCAAGGATGCTGTGCTCCACTGGGACACCGAGGGATGAGTGGTGACACGCTACTGCAGAAACTGTCCTTGGGTGGACTGCATGATCCTTGTGGGTCCCATCCACCTCAGCATGGTCTGTGATTTTGTGATTCTATGAAAATGAACAAAAACTGAAGCAGACACCCACACCTCAAGCAAAATAAACAAACCTGAGAATTGGGCTCCTGTCCCTGCTGCTTATCAGGTCAGATCTTAATTGTGGTACTTAGACATGATTAACAGGTGTCTTGATTACCATGCCAGAAATAGATCCTGCTCTGCCTAGAGGTTTATGTGTCCTGGGAATGGGAGGGAAGGGAGTGGACACAGAGGAGGGGATGGACACAGCCTTGCCCCAGTGCCTCCCAGCTGCCTGATGAGATCCGTGCCCAGAGCTCTAGTGGTTAACACTGGCACAAAGCCCTTTCAGGTAATGAGGTTAGAGCAGAACCCAGCATTCATCCTCCTGTGCTACAGGACAGGAGGCTGACGCGTCATTCCCTGCAGAAAGGGTTTTCTATTAAGTAAGTAAAAGATCCAAGCAGGAAACTTCCGACCTCACATTGTAATTCCACAGGATTGCCTTGACACTGGGAATTGGGAAACCATAAAGCTGTGCCATTGAGGGTCATGCCACCCTGCACCCACATCAGGGAGCACTGTGACGATGAGGAGACTTCCTGCTGTGGGGATGAGGGAGGAAGGAAAGGAGATTTTCTGCTCTCGAGGCTTCCCATGCTGCACTCGCATTTCTCCTGACTGAGTTTCTGCTCAGCACTGCTGGGAAGCAAAGTGCAGCACTGCTTGTTTTCTTCCAAGGGCAGGGATGGGAGGTGTTGGCTTTCCCTTCTTGCAGAACAAAATCCAGAGCTTTCAGCTGCACTCTGATAAAAGCCTGCTCAACAGCCAATAGTCTGGGAGGCTGCATCCCCTGGGCAGGGCTTGTCTGGGAGACTCCTGTCCAAATCCAGGCTGTGAGCCAAGCTGAGCCCTCACCAGGGCCTTGCCCTGTGGAACTTTGCAGCAGGGACTAGTTATTTGGGGATGGAATAAAAAAAGTGTGTCATGAAAACAAAGCACTTTTTCTTGGAAAGTACTTTGCTGCCAGGAATTTTTACTTCCCAAAACATCCCTTCCCAGAGCACCAAAGACCTCCTACACCCAACTTCTACCCCAGTACTTCTTTTGGAAGGAAGGGATCCTGCTTTTCCCAGTGGAAGGGTCTCAGACTACCCAACTCTGATGATGTGTGAAAGGGTAAGTGGGCACTTTGGAGAGCAGCCCCTGGAGCTCAGGGCCCATGTGGTGTGTTGGCAGCCCGGGCAGGGGGTGGGCAGAGTGCCTGCTGTGTGCCTGTGCCGTGGGTGGCAGCTGCTGCCCATGGAGCAGATGGATCCACTCACCATGGGCAGCACCAGGGCTCAGGGATGGGCTGTGACTGCCCATGACCGTGCCACGCTCACCTGGGTGCCCATGGAGCAGATAGACCGGGCACCCTCGGGTGGGGCTGGGCTCCCAGGGGCCTCGGCTGACTCGCTGCCAGCTTTCCTGGGAATATAAAGGAGTAGGGGCTGCACAAGGAGCTTTGCAGCTCCTGGTGAAGTCAGCCAGGAAAATACAGGTGTGGGTGGGAGCTGAAGGACATTTCCTTGGGCTGTCGGCTGCTGGTGGCTCCTCCCAAGCTGGGATCACCAGTCCATGGGCTGCACTGCATCCCTCTTGGCTCTCTACAATCAGTTTGTCCAGGCAAACCCTTCATGGGCAGGAAGGGCCTGAAACCCTCATGATGTTAACACAGTGCCCCTGGCACAAGAAGTAAAGAGCATATTGCATTCTGGGTTTATTTTTTATTAATAATAATAATTTAAAAACGTAGGTACTTTTTTCCTAGAGACTCACACAATTTGAAACTCTAATCCCATTTCTTACTTGTTCCTCTCTGTTTCACAGCAGCAGCTTTTGGCTTGTCACTTACAGCTGAAGCTCAGGAGCCCTCATGTGCCTTTGGGGATGGCTCTAGTGGTGCCCCCACACTGGGCAGGGATGAATCAGTCCCAGGCCCCTCGCCAGCCACCTCCTCAGGCAGAGTGGGCTATTGGAGACCTCACCAATGGCAGGAATTTTCCTGCTGTTCTCAGCAAGCAGGTGCTCCCAGGAGCCTTTGGGTGCAGGCAGAGAGAGAGCAGTCCCAATGAGCTGCTGCTCAGCCTGTGCTGGTCCCTTTGCTCCCTTCCCTCGTGTCAGCATCTGTTGATCACCTTGGTTCACCAGAAACCATTCTAATTAACCCACAGTTCCCTCCTCCTTGTTTCCTACAGACAGGAACTGGACATGGTCCAGGAAGGTGCCGGTGGTTCTCTTGGTGGTGTGTCCCTCATCCCCTGTGTGTAGATGCCTGCAAATGGTCTGTTTTGGGAAGAGCAGCTGTCTCATCTTGACACTCTCTATTGCTCTTCCCAAAGTCAGGATTAAGTCTGCTAATAACCATGCTTTTCCTCATTCTCAATTAAAGCACAATAATTTGGTTCCTGCTTGGTTTGTAACTGCTCAGATTCACTGCCCATGCTTCATGCACAGATTAAGGGATTTGCACATTACAGAGCCAGAGGGGACTGGTGATACTTTCCTCCCAGCAGAGGCTCCAGGAGCTCCTTCAGCACACTCCTGGCTGAGTTAGACAACTGCTGAACAGCAGCAAAGCCAGCAGAATCAATCTCATCCTGGTTCCAAAGTCCCAGGCCCATGATCAGTTTGTCAGAACCCTGGTGACTCCTGTGGAGCAGACGCCTGTCCAGCCCTTGCCAGCAGTGCCTCAGCTTCCAGCAGCAGCAGGGCTGACCCCTGGGCCCCTCCACATGCACAGCTGTGCACTGCCCAGCCCTGGGAGTGCTCCAGGCCAGGCTGGATGGGGCTTGGAGAAACCT
>VYZP01049326.1:20859-46190 GCA_013400635.1 Hypocryptadius cinnamomeus | reverse complement strand
AAAGCTTGTCCTGCTGCAAGAAACTTAAGACACTTGACAATGTTGCTTTAATATGACTTCTAACAAAAAACCCCAACCAACAAAAAAAACCCCAAACCCACAAAAAACAAAACTCTCTGACTCTAGCAGCTTTTTCTATTTACTGAAGACACAAGAGCCAGCAGCTGACATTTGAATATCATCTAAATTCAAGCAGGAAATACACTTTAAGGAGTTATCAATTGCAGACTGATTCACCCTTGATGCAGTGGATTCTTCATTCTGAGAACACTTCTAAATGCACAGGTAAGAGCATTTATGGCATACTGGGCTAGGAATTTATGTTGTTTCCTTTTGCCTATGAACAGACGACATTCCCAAGCAGGATTACTCAAAGCTGAATAAAACACACTGCTCAGCCCAACCAAGCAGAGCTCCCCATCTACAGGACCAGTTTGAAAAAAGTGGAGACAAAGTCCCACTGCACAGAGCATGGACCAGCACAAGAAGGATTTTTTACCTTTCTGTCTTTGTCCCATTTGTGACTAATTAATAATATCTAAACAACTCTGAAAAAAAGAGGAAAGCAGAGCTATTTCAGATGTATAAATTAGTACATCATGTGATGTATATCTTTCAACAAAAAGCTAAAACAAGTTTAACAGATATACTTCAAATTATTAATTACCCTAAATAATTTTTCTTTCTCCATTTTTCTTTTGGTGCGGAAAAAGGAAAACAGAGCATCTTTTTATGTTCCCTTAACTTAGCTATTTAATTTCCTACTCAAATAAGTGAATAATTTTATTTTTTTTTTTAATCAAGGAAAAATAAGAAAGGGAATTTGAATAGAGAGGTAACCTCTGTCCCTCTCTACATTGATTCCATCTGCATTCTGTTAGACCATCAAGCCATTTATATGTTAACCAGGTTTAACATATAAATAAAAGAACCAGCAAAATATTTAACACTGGCAGCTTCTTTACTGGCTATGCTAAAGCTCTACATGAATCTCAGCTGATTTAACCCTTCAGATGCATGACGTCTATTTTATAAAATTATACAGGCAACACTGCAGCTAAGTGTTTTTCCCTGCAGAGCGGCTGCCTCCTCCTCCTAAGCAATGTGGAGAACTATTTATAAAACAGCAACCAATACTGTGAAATTTAGGGGAAGGCAGCAGAGATTTCCAAATAAGATTGCTGGGTTATCTTTTCTTAGAGGTTTCTTTGTAACACAGACTACAGACTATACACACTTGCATAAAGACTCTGCAAGACAAGGGCCCAACTGCAGACAAACATTTTTTGGGCACAAAAGGAATTCAGTCACATCTGGGTATATGCTCAAAAGAAACTTCTGAAAAAAAAGTTTTTTTGAAAAAAGAAAGTTTTCTATATGACTTACAGACTTCACTAACAGGAGTCCTCCCTGAATATTTTTATCCTTTAAACAGGTAAGAACAATGCAACTGAAGTGTCACTCTTCAGGTGGGTCCTTTCAGCATAACATAATTTCCACTGAACCACAAAGCTACTGAGCTTCCTTACTCCTTGAAGAAAGAAATTTCAGCCCACTAATGAACTGAAACTTCAGCATTCTCTGTTTGACAAGAATGCAAGACACTTGGAAGTGATGATAGATTTCAACACTAGATACTTTCCAAAAGTATTTAATGGAAACCGAAAAGAATCCCAGTTCAGGGCAGCAGCTGCCTTATTCAGGTAAAGAAAGGTGAAAAGCTGTCCAAGAGCAAACTGAAAGTAAATAAGAAAAAAGTCAGTTTTTCCTGAAGGGTTTTATAAAGGATAGATTGGTTATTTACATTTTGCCTCTGTTTTTTTTCTTTACAGCAAGATGCATAAATTGAAACTACTGTATATATAACATATAATTAAACAAGACTGCAAAAAGAAGATATATATATACACACACACACAATCAAGATAACTTGTGCTTGTTCAAATCCAAAATGCAATTGTTGGAACAAACAATTGCAGGAAAAATGTACAGACTGGGGATTCAAAATGTGTAAGATTACATGCCTTACAAAGCCAAGGAGGAACAAGTTTCGTATTCCTATTTTTTTTAAATGTAAAATAACATAAAAAAAACTTATATATGGAGTCCCTCTCTTATAAACCACAGAAACTTGGGAATGATGAAATGACCTTCCACCTTATTATAAGCAGCTTTGAAAATGATTAAAATTGAGACAGAATTACACAGTCTGCAGAAGCAGGTTCTATTGATGGAGTATCTTTCACAGAAACACACAGCTTTCCTTACCATCAGCCCTACCAACTCAGCCCAGAGCCAACAAGGGGTTACTTCCTTGGGATTGCTTTAACAGTGAAGATTCTGTAAAATAAAGTATCTACCCCAGGTATGCCCCTGCATTTACTTCAGGTGATTTATTCAAGTATATGTGAGTGCAAGTCAGGAAAAACATTCCAGCACACAAGGAAGTTTGGAAAGTCTGACTTGGTTCTGCTGTCTCTAAAAGAGTTACAAGATAAAACAATAAA
The DNA here is from genome assembly GCA_013400635.1 of Hypocryptadius cinnamomeus. Lineage (NCBI taxonomy): Eukaryota > Metazoa > Chordata > Aves > Passeriformes > Zosteropidae > Hypocryptadius > Hypocryptadius cinnamomeus. The sequence continues at coordinate 43,683 of VYZP01049326.1, read as the reverse complement.
AGTTACTTAAGTAAGCAGAAAAAGTGTTTAAAAAGAAGCTCTGCTGAATAGAAGCAGTACTCTTGCACATTCCTTCTACCATTAGTATATTCTCAGAACTAAAATAGAACAAATATTTAAGTATATTTAAACAGAACCACACAACAACTCAATAACAAGCTTACAGCTCAAAACCAGAACTTGAAAGATCTAAGCAGTGTAACTAAATCTTAATCAGAGCAGCATGCAATCATATTCTGGCAGTCACTGCAGCAGATGCCTGCCACCAGTGTAATGTAAGCATCTCCATAACCTAACTCCTCCTTATTTAGAAAGAAGAATATCTGGGGTAAGGACAAAAAGAAAAGTTTGGAGTTGCAGGAAACACAGGAAAGGGTGAGTTGAAGATGCTGTAATGTATTTTGCTTGAGCATGTATGTCTAGAAATCAGGTGAGATCCAGAAATTCTGAAGTTCTTCAAAATACAGGATGTGTGCTTCTAATAAACCAGAATATTGTATGATAATTCAGTGACCTGATTAAGCCAGTTTTGACTGTCAGACTGCCAAAACCTTGTGTAGATCAGACTATGTGGGTCTTGGCCTTTCCTAAAACCAGAAAAGGGAGTGGGGAAATAGGGAGGAAACAATGATGTCAGGGGACACAGATATGTATGACCTAACACAAAAACTCCTAATTGTGTCCCTGGACACTGCTAACTCCTGCCAAGGCTTGCAAAGGCATCCAATGGCCTTGGGATATTTTGTGTTTCCTGAGATAACTAGGGAGGGAGAAGAGGCAATCACACAGTACACATTCTTCAAAATACTGCTCAAAAAGCTTCAAAATTCAAGTGTTCAAAAATTCTCCTGATGAATTAAGAGCTTGCAGGCTTTCCTTGTCTACATGCTCCCTCAGGGGAAGGTTTATCTCTCTGTCAACGGACCCTAATGCTTTGCAATTTGTAAAATGACAGTATCAGCTCTATGCACAGAGTCCAGCAAACAGGTTGGGCAGAGGTGGGGGGCTTCCTGGCTGGCCATAGTGGGGGATTTCTTCTGTTAAATAAGCTGAAAGCACAGTTCCTCTTTATTAAAAGATGTGAAATATTTATAAGCTATCTTAAGAGGAACACTCTTAGATACTGTAAAATAGCAGCAGTTTGGATATGTAATTCTTATCACACTACTTGTAACCTGAGCTTAGAACTGACAAACTGAAAAGCAGCCTCAGAATCCTGTATCTGCCTCCGGGAGGGAGAGGTCATGGAAAAAAAAATAAAAGAAGGCATCTGATAATTTGAAAACTGCATGAGCAAGATGCTTTCAAAGATCCAGAATCTGTTGCACCAAATCCAGTGAGAACATGAGCAGGATGAAGCAATACCCTTCTGTTGACAGATGAGTTGACAGATGAGACTTTCAAAGGTGCATCAAGCAGAGCAGGAAGAACAAGAATTCACCCTCCATCGGCTCCAAAGGTCAGGACAAAGAACCGTTTATCAGCAATGTACACAGGAAGGTGTCTTGCAAAAATTAAATAGCTACCAATATTTATACTTTTTATACTTTGACTGGGATGAAGAGGATTGTTTACAATAATCAAACAGGTAAGGAAAAGATGTGGAAAAAGCTTTATTTTTAGCTACTACTCATCTCCAGATGGAAGTTAAAATACTCCAGAACTCAGCCTACCCAAACAGCAAGGGAAGGACTCACCCCAAAGCTCCTCAGCCTCACTGTGCTGCTTCAGGCACACCAACTCCACACGAGAAACCAAAGTGTCTACTGCATGTGAAGTGATGACAAACAACTCTTCCATTACTGCACAGTGAGAGTACATTTTTTACAGGTTTTCCAGCACCTGGATTATTTTAAAAATTGTTTCTACATGAAAAAAAAAATCTTAGATTTTACAATTTTTAAACTCTTTCGTCAGCTGTAAATATTAGAAGTTTTCACAGCATAGGCTATAATTGTGTATCTAAAGCTCAGTGTATTTTGATGAGCTGCAAGCTCAGACTGTTCTCATGTTATGTTTTTATGAGAAATAATTGTGTCAAACACCAATCATACAGCAGCAGGATACACAGCTACCACTGAAAAACAGATAAAACGCTTTCCAAGGCACTGTCAGCAAGTGAAACTAAAATAGTTTATGGAGAACTTAGGAAGTACTAGATTTCTGCTACTGCAGTACTGCAAAACAGTGCATAGTTATAATGGGAAGGTCCTTATAATCTAGTCTTATCTTGATTACACTTATCTTACTTTATTTTATCCTCCTTAAAAAGGCTTCCTCAGATAGTACTATAATCAAATAAAATATCAAAAAGCCACTTTTAACATGAGAAATTTTTCCAATACAGCTGTTACAAAGAATATATCTGTGGAGGAACAATTTTCACTTTTTTCTTTAGCTGACTCTCTGCAAGATCACTGCTGTTTTCTGACAATAACAATATTTGAATTCATCAAACCTACTGACATATGCAAAATCAAAGAAAAAGACATGGAAGAAAGCCCAAAATTCCAAGATAATTGACCACTTTTTAAAAGACTGAGTTAATGCAGGAGACCACACAACAACAACAAAATATCTAGTGAGAAAAACAGTTGTATTCCCTTGATAGTTTCTTGAGTTTTTGATGAAACTACAGCCACATTTGAGAAAGCTTTCCAGTTCACAGATACGTTCTATTTCTCATTGATGTTGCAATAAAACAAAACAAAACAAACAGTAACAAAAAGGAAAACATGAAATGTGCAGTTTTAAATAAAAGCCAAGAAAGACACTAAATGCTTGTATTTCCACCTTCTAATGATGTTTGGAGGGGGGAAAAATAGGCCTCAGAAGAAAAGTAACAGTTGCAGAGGTGCTGCCAATACACAAGGTAAACAAATAAAGGAACTTGGGGACAAATGTTTCTGCAGGGCCTTTGTGAATGGCAAGGGGTAATGGTTTTAAACTGTGTGGTAGGTGCAGAGTAGATATGAAGAGGTTTTGTTTACCATGAGGCTGGTGAAACACTGGCACAGGTGGCCTGCAGAGGTGGTGGATGCCTCATTCCTGGACACATTGAAGGTCTCGATGGACAGAGCTCTGAGCAGCCTGAGCTACTTGGAGGTGTCCCTGTTCACTGCAGGGATTTGGACAAGATGTTTTAGAGATCCCTTCCAACACAAATCCTTCTGTGATTCCATGAATGTTCTGGGTTTGGGCTTAATTTACAGTCACCATGTTAAAAATAAACACGACTTGCAAGTTGTCGCTAGTCCTTTGGAGCTATCCCCATACGTTTATGTACACACAGTACAGAAACTGTCATTTTCAACAATCAAAATTAAAGGAAGTAGCAAAAAGAAGACAGGCTACAAGATCTTAATGCCAGTACACAGTTAATACCCGAAAAAAATTACAAAGAACCAGGAAAAAAGATTCTTGCCTTTAGTATTTGGGGAATTTTCTCTAGTTTAGTAATTTGCCTTAAGGCTTCCCATCCTCTACCAAGTTCCAGCATGGTTTATTTAACAATAAGGATTCTGTGGAGTTGAGTGGTAACACTCACATTTGATAACATTGCCAAGAAAAATCCAGTTGGAAAAATAACATAATTATTTGCTTGTAGAAGAATTGCAGAAGGCCAGAACACCAATACAAAACCCGTCACGGTTTATTACATATTATAACAGAAATGATACCATTGTCCTCTCTTGAGTTTGAAAACTTGACATGCATAAATTTATGCTGAAAAAAATTACTGTCAGTTTTCAATTATATCTATATAAAAACAGATCCCTACCAGGGGACAACAGGCAATAGTTGACTAGGCAACAGGGACTAGGCAACAGTTTTACCCAGAGCCATTTCCTACCCTGCATCACAAAAATAAGGAAGAAAACTACCCACAGGTCACTTTGAAATAAACTCCCTCATTCCAAGCCCAACAACAGGATTTTAACACTTGCAGAAAATCAGGGGACTCACGAGAAGTACATTAAGAGTTACTCCTTTTCTGGCAAATGATTTGTGCAAACCACTGCCAAATCTAACACTGACAGAAAAAACACTTCAGAACTTCAACATTTTTTGAAGTCTTTCCATTGTTTCAAATATGCTTTTCAAAACAAATAGCATTTAACATCCATTGCATTATGTTATCTTTCCCAAGTTACAAACACCCAAAATTTTAAAAAAACATAGGTAGTAACTGCTGTAGCACAAGACTATGTACTGCTAATACAAATGCTAAGATTTAAAATAAAATAGGAGCCCAAATCTATTTGGACAATCAAGATGTCAGACTAAAAAAAAAATTAAAAAATAAAACGCTAGGCATCCACCCAATAGCTCCCACTGACAAAATATTCAGATTGAGATTTTCAGATAGCCTGTAGCACCAAACTATTTGGCAGCTCTGTTGGCTCAGCTCTCTGTACAAAGTCAGATTTAAATCAGGGAATGGAAGACTACCACAAATGAGGGATAAACAGAAAGAAGAGTCTACACATTTTTTCATTCCCCAACCTAGATCTTCAGAAAGCTAGAATGCAGGCCATCTGAAATAAACAAAGCTTAGTTACAAGTAACTAATTTTAGAAGTGAATTTAAAAAAATAATTTCTTAAGTCTCCTTCTAAAGAAAGATCTACTAGAAAAAGCCCACAAATCTGACCCGAAAAAAAGGGTCAGCACTCAGTGCCACATCTGTTAGCTGAGTTCTTATCTCCAGTGACACAGAAGAATGAATGCACACTGAAGTTCCAGTTTTTGTTTTTGCCCTGATACACAATACAAATGAAAATTCAACCACTGAATCCAGATAAACCAACATGGCTGGTGTTACACAAGGTCAAGCAATTTTCACCCCAATCCTCCATTCACTAGCTTTGACCATATTATCACTAACTTTGACCATATTAAGCTGGATTAGAAATCAGGTGTAATACCATCTGCAAGTGCTCTGGAGAAAAACAACATGACCTCTTCATATGAACTGTCAGCCCCACAGACCCCAGCTGCTGTCAGACAGAACCATCAACTCTCACAGGCTGGAAGAGACCTCCAGAAGTTGCTCAGTCCAGCCCTGTGCCCAATAAAAAGCCAAATTCCACATTCAGTTAAGTTGCTCAGGACTTTGACAAGGAATATCCTGCACATGTCCAAGAAAGGCAGTTCTGCAGCCTCTCACAGCAACGTGTCCCAAGTACCTCACCATTCTAATTATTTTTTTTTTAATCCAGTAAGAAATTACCTTGCTGTAACTTGCAACTACTAATTTAGCACCCTTTCAACATGCACTCCTGGGAAGACTGTAGCTCCACCTTCTCTGAAGATAACAAACATCATTCCTCAGCCTTGTGCAGGCTGAGCAAACACACCTGGTGCGTGGCAGCCCCTCTCCTGCAGGCCACACCATTGCCTCAGTCTCCCTCTTGTACTGGTTGACCCAGACCTGGAAGACCAAGCCTGCAGCCTGCAGGCTGTGATTTCTCTTCCAATCCAGCAGAACACTGAGCCAAACCCCAAAGGCTTTCAGCTTGATCCCACTGCTGTCCTGCCAGTTGCAGACCAGAGCTAGCACTCTGTAACCTAAGCATGAAAGTCTTCAAATACCTGATATGATGGGTTTCATGCTGTTGATTGGGGGGGTTTTGTTTGTTTGTTTGGGTTTTGATAGGTTGGATTTCTGAGATCAGGACAATGACTTAACCTGCTACATGGAATATCATAAAAATGGAAGGCACAGACCCACCCATTATCTCATTGCTCTTTCAGACAGGTGAACAAATAACAGCTTCACAGCAAAACCAACAGCAGACACACAGCACATCCTCCATTCCCTAGGCCCTCAGCTCCAACACTGTGTTCATTTAGTGCCAAAATAATTTTGTTGCTTGCCACGGCAGATTAAGGGAAGTGTTTTTATGAAGATCTATGCAAACATTCTGCAAGGTAAGCATGTGTGGGCAGAAGCAGTATAACTCAGATATGTGAGTTAACTTACAGTGACTCCAGCAGCTGTGCTCTTTTTCAGCTAAGGCAAGAAACTGGGTGTTGGTGATAAATTTTACCTAGAGCTGTGCATTTATTAATTTGCCCTGGATCTCAACACAGGGCCTTTACCATCACAGACTACTGGCAGTTCCCAAATTGGCAGAAATGCCTAAGTAAAATACATTATATGTGCATTTATAGCTCTTTTCTCATTTCTAGTCAATATACACACTGATCTCAGTATGAAAATCATGAAACTATTTGAACTGCACTGAAACACATTACAGAGGCACAGACTGGAACAGAAACAAAAATGTGTGGTGGTTTTTTACATCAATTACCTTTATATATTCACAACAGCAGCTGCATCCACTGCATACTGCTTTGTGTAAATCAACTTTTTTTTAAGCCAACAACACACACATTTTAAATTATAGAATGAGGAGCAGTAAATTGAGAAAACACTGAGAAGAATTTGGCAAAAGACTACCTGAGGTGATGAAGTACTTTATTTTTACTCTATGTAGTCTTAATAAGAAAATGAAATTCAATGTCAGTGTTTCATTTTTGCTATTATCGTCAGATTTTATTGATCTTAAGGTAAACTCAATCTTAGCAATAAATTTATGTACAGAATTTAACCAGACAGGACTAGATTTCACATGTTCAGGCTGAAGTGAAGGAAGGTTCTCCAACCTGTACCAGAGACGCTTCTGCTGGCAGAGACACAAAAGACTCCCTGCAGTGAAACAGAAAGAATCAGTTGGATCCCTTCAGTTTTGGGGGCCTCAGGGATGCAGCAGCAGCAACTCTCAGAATTTTCAAGAACAAGATACTCTCCTCAAGTGTTTCATTTTAACTAAAACAACTGCAGAGGACTCCTCAATTCAGTGTGTGATGGCTTTTATTTGTGGGAGGAGGGAGGGGAATAAAAGGAATTCCTTTGACAAGAGAGCTGCACTGCAAACCACAACCAGGATCATTTTACTTCTTTAGCTACAAAGAGATTACATGCCACAAAGAAAAATCCCATGATATAACAGCTTTTACAAATAATACCACTCTAACCAGTTGCCAGAGAAGATATTTTTGCAGCTGATTTGCTTTGTACATTTCACAGCATTTGATACACAGTATTCATCATTTAAGCTCTGATGAATGTGGTATCTCATGCCCTTGCTGAGCCTTCCCACGGACAAAGCTTCACTTAGCTCTTGAACTAAATCTAAAGTTATTTATCTCATGTTTGTGACAATATACTGAAGTTAAAGGAAAAAAAATTCAACAGTTATGGACTCCTGATTGGCAGAATGATTTACAACCTGAATTGAAAGCGGGGGGGGGGGGGAAGAACACAACACCACAACATGCTCAGAGCTTCAAACTGAGATGTCCTGCTGAGTTTCTTTTACCTGAAAAGATTTATGCAACCCCAAAGAAGTACACAAGACATGCTAATGACCCTGCAGGAACAGTGGGTACCAGCTGATGTTGCTGTAACAACGACAATAAATATTCCACAAAACATTCTGTTCCGAAGTCAACTTGAAGCTTTAAATACAAACTAAGCTCTATTATAACAAGCCTTAATGATATTCTCCTGCAGGTTGATTTTTTTAAATGGTGAAAGCTTTGAGAAGTGTGTACTAAGTACCTAACTATTGTTCTGCCAAGGAGCAACTGAGTACTGCTGCAGTGCAAACATGAAATGGAAATCACACGATCTTTAAAATACATTACTTCAAATCGCTATTTTGTATCCATGGGAAGGGAAAACAAGCAAAATACAAAAATCTACACCTCCACGAAAAAAAGCAAATATTTAACTAGAATTTACATAATACTGTAAATACAGGTAACAACTTGAAAAAATGAGACGGCAATAAGCGCATCAGATAATTAACCTTCTAGCTCTCAAGGAGCTATCTGAAGAACAATAGTCTGCTTCCAGAAAGTCCTTATAACCACTGTTACAGCTAAGCAAAATTAACCAGCGCCACGAGGATTTCTGATCTCTAAAAATAGCTCAAAAGCAAGTTCTCTCCTAGTAAGCTGTTATGCTTTCTGGGAGGCAGGCAAAGCCCGAACGCTGCCGCGGTGAGCGCGGGCCCGGCGGTGCCCGTGAGGGGCGGCGGGCGCGGGCCCCTCCCGGCGGCGGCGGCGCTGGAATGCGGAGCCCGTAACCCGAGCCGCGCCGCCCCTCCTCCCGCACCGCCGCGCTCGCACACACTGAGCCTCAAAATGGCATCCCGGCACGGCCTGCCCGGCAACCGGGCTGCGCCAGCCTCTCCTGAAATGGGCAGGAAAACGAAAAGCCTTTTCTCGGGGCCCGGCGTTCCCGCCGCGTCCCCTCGCTCCGGCAGCCGGGGGGAAGCAGTGCCCGGCTCGGGAAGCACCGCTGCCAGGCCACGCAGGTCTCCCTCCTTCGGGCCACCTCTGCCATGACTCAAAACTCACCCGAACTGCGCTACCCTTGGACACGAACCCGTCTTACTCAGAAGCAAGGAACTGGTGAGAAGAGCTCATCCATTGCAAAGGCCTCGCACCTCAAAACCAATGTATTCATGTAGATCCAACGAGACAAGATTTCTGGAATGATGTGAACTGTCCCTTTCTCAAATGAAAGGGACAGTTTTGTTATGAATTCATTTAACTTTCCAAACTAAAGATACACAGTTTATTTAGGATACAACAACACTACAATGTCTTCAGTTTCAGGTCAATTTATGTACAAGCACAGAAATTAGTAAATTACCCCTCAAAAAAAGTGTGAGATGATCTTACAGATTAACTGTCTCCATCTATTTTCTCTAAAAGCGAGAATTTCTCATAAAAATTTTCTCATAAAAAAAGGCTGCTGCAATTTGGAATAAATATTTTGCTGTAAACAAAATGTACAAGAATTTTACCATTGTGAAGATACTGAAATTACTAAGCCATTATGGTACCAGCTAGCAGAGATTGGGAAAAAATAATCATTCCAGTGACAGCACATGGAAGGAGAGAAAGAGAATAACCTGAAAAACATTTTTCTAGTAATAGTGATTTTACTCATTAAGCACAATACCAAACGTTCTATCAGGAGCTGAGAAAAAAGCCCTCCACGTATCTCAGGAGGGTGCAAGTCTTTCGCCATCAGGGTGGAACCAGGGGCTCACACTGACTCCCTCTGGTATGACTCCCATGGGAGGTGCTTTGTACTTTCCTTGGCTGAATTAAATCTGACACTGCAGAGCACTGCTAAGGATGGTAATTCTGTAGCTCTACCAAGAAGAGACCTTTGGTCACTGTACACTGGATAGAGTCCCTCTGTTCATGTAAAAAAATATCTCACCAGCAACAGGTTGCCAGAAACTCTTTGCTGTTGTGAAGTTTTAGGCCTGGATTTTTAAGTCAAAACCAGAAATTCAGAGCTCAATGACTTTTACACAGGATTCCTTCACTCACATGGTTCCCCCTGTATTGGTTCACAGCTACAAAATAGGATAGAATTCAAATTGCTAAGAGACATTGACCTAAAGCCCTATCTTCATGGTAAAACCCTAGAATCTAGTGAGGAATGCCAAATACCACTACAATGAGAGCTTCCAAAAGACTTTAAATCTGAAAAAACCCCCAAACCTAGAGTAGGCAGGATGATGAAAGAATCACTCTTATCGATATACTAATACACCTATCAAAAATCCCCACTATCAATAAATGTTATTGCAGGTCAAGGATCAGAAGCACTAATAACTGGCTACCTCTATAATTCTAGGCAAAGTAAGCATTGAATTGATTATTTTTTGTTATGTATGAGAATAAAAACCCTACTCAGGTGCCTTTGTTACAGAATATGAGCACTTTAAACAATTTTTTTATTTACTGCAAACAGACTTATATGTGCAGGACCTCTTTTTACAGAAGCCAAAACACAGTCAATTTTGCTTCTGTGTATCATATGTGATAGCATTTTGTCTCTCAGATTATATAAAACTCAGACTTTTAATTTTTTCCCCAAAGGAATCTCTCCTATCTGTTAGCATTCTACAAAATTTTATTTCCAATTTGTGATTTCTATCAGATAATCAAAATTAGAAGTATTTTCTATTTTAACCAGAATTTCTCCATTAACCTAAGGTAACAGAAAATGTCATACATATAACAAATAGACAGCTATTTTTCTTTTAAAATATATTTAATAAAGCTTACTCATTGGAATAAAATTTATTCAAATTGTTGGTTAGCAGTGGAAGAGCAAGTATGTTTACATATTAGAATTGAAGCTCAAAACACCATAACATGATTACCTGACAGCTATTAAATGCCCTGCAAGAAGTTATTAGTGTTGATTCTCTTTCAGAAGGCCAATATAACAGTTCCACCCTTAGCATCCTCCCTGTAGTTTTACTTTGTTGTGTCTTTTTTAACATAAACTTTCCCGTCACTCCCACAGCTCGTGTTTTGGTCTCAAGAGCTATTATTGGGATATTTCACACAACAACTACATATAAAGAAAATTAAGCCAGTGCTAAAACTACAAAGTAATCCTAAAGGTTTCAACAGGGGTTAAAGCCACTGTGCTAAAAATAACAAGATGTATACATATTTTACCAAGGATTCTGTTTTCCAAAAGAGCAGATAGGAAACACCACTGTGATGTTTTACAAGGACATTCACAAATACCTTCAAGTACTTCAGCACAAGTTTCATGCCAGCAAAGATTACAAGCAGTCACTGGGGGAGGGAGAGGGAACCAAGGAGAAAAACAAAACCAAAACCAAGCAAAAATCCAAACTCAAAATTAATTTTAACAAATGAAAAGCAGTGTCAGGAAATATACCTGCTTATAACAGTTTCAATATTTCCACAGTCACAATCTTTGAAAACTACAGACCACGTATCACAGAAACATACAGACATGGTGAAACGGTGGTGAAAAAGAGACACAAAGATTACAGAAAGTACTGTTAGAAAGCACTTTGGAAGTGGAAAATGTCCTTTAACTTCTTTTTGTACTTCTCTTGGGTGCATGAGTAACACAGAGCCTGACAGGTGTCACTCTAAAGAAAATATCCTTTTGAACACACTTGCTTTCCTATGAGAAATGTGACTGTGAACATCACTAGCTGCTCTAGCAAGTGCCACTTTATTCACTGATCTCTAACATACCATGGACAAGCAGTCCCACTGAGCTGTAACTGAGTGCTGTGTGCCTGGCCAAAGGAAGCTGTGCCAGTCACTGCTTCCAGGAGAAGAGAATCTTCTGAAAGATGTATCCAAATTAATGGGTTTAAAAAAGATATTTTTAAAGTATACTTTTAGAAACTTGCATTCTAAATTAAAAACTCAACAGTATTGGCAAATTTCTTTGCACAAGACTCAAATATTTCCTAGTATACCTTCCAAAAGCACAAATTATGGATGATACTACTTCCTGCTGAAAACTGAGTGCAGAAGAATAGCATTTGTCAAATCCAGCATTTTCAAAAAACAAGTGAATTTGCAACAAGCAGTTTAAGCAGAATCTGGTTTTTATTACAATGTAATGGGTTCCATAGGTGGAAGAGTGTGGACTGCAGACATACTAATATATAAACATGTGGCTGCATCAGTACTCCTAGGAGCTTGTCAGACATTTCAACACTGTATTTTTAGATTATTCTCTCATACCAACTGCACTGTTACAGTGGCATTTGATTCTATTATGTTCATTGCCAAAAAGCTAATCTTCTGCTTCAACTACAGCAGTTCTTTGAAAAAATACATTTTTAGAGACTATATTTAATTCTCAGATATATCTTCCCAGTCACAGCCATGAGCCAGCTTCATGTAATACAGAAAAGAGCATCCACATTTCACTTTCTAGATGCTATGTCACTTCATGCTCCTTTTGACCAACTCTGTAAAAATCCTTGGATTTGGGAATAACACACCTGAGCCTGCTATATAAAGATTTTATTGTGCTTTCTCTCTGTTCTAATGAAGCCTGGGTTAATGAGGAGAACAGAAGAAAAAACTTGGCTGAATTGATCTACTCTGCCCTGGCAGTGATGCCAAACACACATCTATGGTATTTCTAGTTCTTAAAACTCAGGTGATTCTTTCATCTCTAATTCTTCTCTTCATTCAGGAAAAAAAAAAAAAAAAGAAGTCATCACACATCAAACAAATTGAATTATGAGCAACAGACATAGGAATGCCTAGTTTTCTACAGATTTGTTCTATTTTGGTCTATATCTTTTCCCAGTATAATTCCTCCAGCTCACTATATATCCTGTATGATTTCACTCTCCCTGTCCCTTAGCAATAGGTCCATTTCCCCACTCACACACATATTCCTCTAACCACAGTTGTCTCTCCCTTCCCTCCCACATCCTCTGGTGCCAAACAACATCTTGCTGGCTGGACAGTAATGTGCATATTGACCTCCCTCTTAGCAGGCAGAACAAGTTTACTGAACACTTCTGATTGTAACATCCTTCACCTCTGGGGACATTAACACAGCTCAAGACCTTTGAAACAGAAGCAGTGTGACATCCACTCCATAATCTGACTAGATATCTAATCTTCAAACCTGCTGATACATGAAGCTTGTCTTTGAAGTTTTAGGTATTAAGAGTTTGCCAAACTCCAAAACTTTACAGACTATATCAGAGGCAGAAAAATTTAACAGAACTACAAAACAAAGGACTCAACTGCAAAAGAGTGAAGACGAATGTGGGGATGGGAAAGGAAAGATTATGACCAACTCATTTTTGCTTTGTGGAGTGAGAATATAGTCAATATACACTAAGAAGTTACACAGGATCACCAACATTCAAGCTAATTAAAAAAAAAAACAAAACACCAAAAAAAGGCACTCCAAACTGGGTAACATTCCCAAACAGCAGACTTACCCACAAGCATGTTACACTACAACTAAACTGGGCCTGGAAGGGGCACTCTTGTTCTCTATGCTAACAGTAACACTTGGTCTGCCCCCACAACCGCAGCTAGACTGGCAAGAAGTGAAGCCTACTGAAAAAAAATTTTAAAAAGAAGGCAAAAAAGGGTAATGGGCTCTCAGCCAGTTTAGATTCCTACAGCATCAGAGCAGTGCCAGCCAGTGCTGCTGCAAAGGAAGAGGGAAGGACGCACCAGGGTGGCGTGAACAAGGAGTAGAACTGGCCCTTCGAGTGCACCCGGCTGCTTAGGCTGCTTATCTGCAGCACAGAACTGCCCTCTCCATCTGGCAGTTAATTATTCATCCAGCAGACATCAATGGCAGTCTACCTGGCTACACTGCTCCAGTCCTTAGGAAATTATATGATCAATCTTTCCACACTAAGCAAAATAAAGCACCTGAACAGAAAATGTTTCAGATAAGGCAGATACAAAAAAACATGTTACTTCACGTTTGATGGCAGTTTCGTTAAAGCAAACCTAACAAATGTGTCAACGAAGGCAGATGGGTGCCAGTGCAACATTAAAAAAACCTGTAGGCGTTACAGACACTACTAAGTGCAACAGCAGAGGAGCTGACGTGCCTGGCTGCGTGTGGGTGTGATAAAAGGCCTCCGGATTCGCCGCCTGCTCTGTGGCAGATGTCTAGCCCAGCACTCTGCCTGTGACACCGCCTGCTATCAGACGAGTCAGGAGCTAAGGGAGAACAGAGTCCTCCCTGGCTTCATGCAGAAACGTGGGGAGTTCCTGACCTACAGCCAGGCACAAGTGACTGCGCTATTGCCATCAGTGCACACATCCGTCAACAAATCCGTGTGATTGCAAATCTGCACAGCACTTTCATCCCCAGCCACGTATTCTGGCAGCGACTTTTCAACTGAAATATTTGCTGTGAGGAAGGAAAGAAACTCCCCATTTTACCATCCTTGTAAACCTGCCATTCCCTCACACCGTGGAGAAAAAAAAAGTAGTGGTGAAACACTCTTCATCAGTTTCTTAATTTCATTTAAGGTTTGATAAATTACTACCACCATCTCTCTCTCCACTGTTTCTCTTTCCTTAACTGAAGAGGCCCAAGTCTATTTAGTACTGCATCCTATTTGTACTGCTGGAAGAAGGAAAAATCAAACAGAACAAAAAATATTACCTTATCATTTTAATGGGAGTGTTGAAATTGTATTACCAAAAGGATGCAACCTGTATGTCCATATATAATGAACTTGTACAGCTGCATAATCACATTTTTAAAATACTTAACTGTATAGAATGCTGCTTCAAAATTGGCCTAAATTCATTTAAGTCTGTACTGATTGTAAGGAGGGAAGTGCTGGCCCTCCTCTCTTCTTACTCCACATAAGGTACCACAGTAAACTGGAAATACTGAAAACCTAGGGGGTTTTATGTGGTTAGTTTTCAGTTAAATTAGCAAACAAATCTGACCTTTTACTTGGCCACAAGTACAAAAGTGACAGTGGAAACACAAAAAAGAGAAGAGAGGAAAAAAAAATTCAACACCATACGCAGATAGGTTCAATCTAAAGTAAAAGATCTCTCCAAGTGTTAATACCTCATTTAGAGCCTATTACTGGTTTTGCCTCTGTTTGAATTAAATTACATTGCACTTACTGTACCTCATCCAGTATTTTATCATCCAGGCATTCAATACTGCTCAGGCCAGTTTACAGTACCTGTATCAGCTACAAATTTCACCACACCATCCACTCCTCCTTCCACACTATTTCCAAACACACAGAATAAAACAGCCCCTGTCACTTGCTTCCAGTGAGGCTGTTACCACTCTCTGCCCCAGGGGCACCTGCCCAGTTCTTCCTGGGAGCCCAGAACTGACCAGGGCCTTCCAGATGTGTCTCACCAGTGCTGAGCTGAAGGGCATCATCACCTCCCTGAGCCTGCCCACAACACTCACCCTTGGATAGCCTGGGATGCACCTCCCCAGGTGCAGGGCTTTGCACTTCCTTTTGTAGAGCTCCATGAGGTTCCTCTCTGCTCACTTCTCCAGTCCATCCAGGTCCCTGTGAGGGGCTGCACAACCACCTGGCCCACCAAACTACTACTCCCAGTTCTGTATGGCCTGCAAACTTCTGAGGGTGTGCTCTGTCCCATCATCCATGACTGTTCACTTGGTTGCACTGTACTAGAAATCCAGCTCGACCCCTGGGTCACACCGATTGGTCCCCAGCTGGACTTTGTGCTACTGACCTTGAACCTGGTAGCTCATCCAATTTTCAGTCTATCTCACTGTCCATTTGTACTTCCATCACTTTGTTGATGAGGATGTTACAAGTGACATTGCCACTACCCTAAAGAATTCAAGTTAAACAATATCTGTTGCTGCCCACTCATTCACTGAGATAGCCTCCTGCAGGCACCTACCAACATCACCCATGCTGACCTGCTGCTAGGCCTGACCCACACCTCTCAACTGACTCCTCGTTCACCCAAAGGAAGAACTTGAGGAATCTCCATGGCAGTTTCACAACAAAAATCCCCACAACGCTGTGCATCCCTCACCACCTCAGCCTGTCCTTCCTGGAGAGCCTGTAAGGAGCCCCTGCAGCACTCCAGCCATGTCAGCTGTCCCACCCCATCTCTGATCAAAACAAGATGTGATGCCACAGCACACAGACCCCCAGTTTCTCCTGTTTGTGCCCAATCTTCTCCACAACATATGGAAAATAGTGAAATCCAAATAAAATAATCAACTTAGGTTAAGTTTCAGAAACTTTGTACTGGCTACACTTCTAATAGCCTGAAACCTCATTTCACACTACTACAAAGTTACAGATGCTAGAGAGAAAAATCAACAGTGACAGTGGAGTAATAATGCATGGATGGATAGAGATGGGAAGAGTTGCTTTGCAGTTATATAGAGCAAGGAGATTAAGAGTTCTGTCACTCCTATACCAGGTTAGAAGAGAGCCCCAGGGCTCAAAACCAGCAAGCCTTTCTCACCATGCCACTGCCCACACTCCTGGTTACCTGAACCCAAAGTCCCACTCCTGCTCTTTCAAATGCTCAGGAGACCCTGGGATCTGTCTTTAAAGCACACCCACAACTTCTCTTCTCAATCAAAGATACCCAAAGGAGATTTATTTTACCTTCAGTTGGTCTAAGTACACACAGTAAAAAATATCTTCCAGTAAACAATTACTTCTTCCAAAGCAGAAACAGTTTGAAATCAAGATTCGAAATCACTGAAAATTCTGACATTTCTCTTACATAACCTCAAAATTTTAAATTGTGGCAAAAATTCTTTGAAGCAAGAGTCCCTTTGTACAAAGCAAAAAAGCCTTCTTAGGGTCTTCTATTAACTAAGTCACCCTTCACATCAGCACTCAAACCAATGCTTTCTCAAAGACTAGCTCTACCATATGTAAATAGTACTAACAGGAAACTCTGATGAATACCAACATTGTCAAAAACTACAAAGACAAAAAAGAACACAAAAGACAATGCAAAATTACACATTTTTATAACCTGCTTAGTAGCTTAGAGAGACCTCTTCTAACTACAATTGTTTCGTGCTGCGGATCTACACTGAAATGGATTGAACATGCCTTACAGACTCAGCTAGCTCCTGGCTATTGGGATGTAGGAAGAAGTTTCCACAGAGTGATGTAATTCCAGAATTGTCTGCTAGACTGTCTTATGTGTTGCTCTGGAGCAATACTGCTGGCCATGGATGGGAGCAAAACACTTGAAGCATTTGTAACATTCTTTTCTCACTAGTGCACCCTCCTTTCATATAGTTTTTAGTTGGTTACTTTTCCTGTAACCAACTTCTCCTCTGAAATTAAGTCAGCAGAAATTAAAAGATATTTATAAAGAACAACCAAGCAAGAAAATCACAGAATTTCATTGCAGCAAAAAACTACACACACTACAGATGCTTTAGGACAAAGAAGGAAATTCTTATATCAGCTCTTCTCTCCACCTCTATTCTCCAGGCTCCTAAGACTATTACTGACAGTATTAGAGAGATGTAAATATTATACAACAGCATTTGAAGCTTTGAGAAAAACTTGAGTAATGCCATTTCTGCAACGGAACCTCCGGCTAAGGAATGCACAGCTGCTGAGCAGATGTATAATTTCAGCATTTAGATTCCATTATTTCAAGGGGGATTTTTTTCTTTACTCCATGTTTTCAGATTTTCTATTTCCATCTGGTTTTTGACCTCCTTCAGCTTAGTCCACTCTTCTCTGTTTTAGTTCATTACACCAAAATAATTTTCTAAATTAGAAACATCTCTACATTTAAAAACTTGTGAATTTAAAGAGAGGTGGGGGAGTGAAACAGGGCCAGTGACAGAACAAAACCAGACAGTTCAACAGAGGCTTGGGTTTGAATAAAAACTGTCCTGTCTGGATCAGGATTGATTTTGCAGTTCCTGGTCTAACCCAAATTGGCGAGCCTCTAACTGCATTCCTTCCATGAAATTTTAAGAGCAGGAAACTGAAGAATATCAGCTATATGGGAATGTTTCTAGACTTTGCCAGAGCCCTCTGCCATAAACTTCTGAGTATAACAACACTCCAGGTTTTGATTCTTTTTAGAGTTATGATTAATTATAGCTGTAAGTCTAAAAAAAAATTTAACTCACCATGTACTAAAAGAGCTTTACAAAACATATAAAGATTAGTGCAAACCAGTGAGTGGTTGCCAAATCAATTCAGTTAAGAATTTATTATAATATTATTTTATTATGTATTATAATAATAATATTTATTATGTATATAATTAATTATTTTTATATTATTATGCAAGAGTACTAAAATATTTTTAAAATATATATCGAGACAGCATTGTTTAGACAAATTTCTATTCATCTAAGTCAAGGAGGACTAGGGCATAAAATATTTTCTGTCTTAAACTTCAGTCCACACTACAAGTTCTAAAGATTAATTATCCCTAGTAGAACCACTGATTCAAATATGACAGATTGGCCATAAAACTTATCCAATTTTCCATTTAATTTTAGGCTCAGAATAATAATCTGCCTAGGTGGGGAAGGGCACAATCTTCAATCCTACTGAATGGCATACACATCAGAATATTCTACAGGAAACTTTCTATAGAATATTTTCACGAAAAAGAAAAGGAAAATTATTACAAACTAGTAAATATGGAAGATAAAATTATAAAAAATACATCTATGCTTTAAAACAGAACCCCACATGTTTATTTATTGTTTGCTTTGAGAGGAGACATTCAAACCAAGTTTAAAAAAAAAATCTTTAAAGTGAAATTCCCATATCTTCTATTATCAGGGACATTTCTGCTTAATACTTGGTACCACTACTGAATTTTTTATTACTGCTAAAATCCCTTCAACAACCTGAACAGAACATAGATTCAGTGCCCAAACCAGGGAGTGAGGAGAACGACTGCACCTCATTAGCTGGCAGCTCATGCCTGTGCCCTGTCCCAGTCCTGTGCTGTAATTAACTCTCAGTTGTCCAAACCTGACAACTGCAAGGCCTGCTGCTTGCATAACACTGAGAGGGAAACAGGAGGGTTTCTAAAATCTTCTCCAAGGCATTCTGTTAAAGATGATTTTCTCTTCCACAAAGAACATGCAGCCAGGAAGAGCACATTTTACCCAGCTTTGTGGTCTCCTCACTCACATTTCCAGTCACTGAGGTTCCCTGTTTTCTTCCGATAAATCCCTCTTTTTCTCATGCTACTGCCCAAGTTCTTTCATTCCCAAACATAAAGGGACAAGTAGATGATACATTTTTCATATTCTCAGTATTTCATGTATTCAGTTATTCCTGCTGAACAATTCCTCCCAACCCTTCTGTTTAAGCTTCCTTTCAAAGCCCTCTACACCCCTGCAAAAACACATGGAACAGTTCCTCTGCCTGACCACTGCACTGTGAATTTCCAGCTGAACACAGGATAGGAAAAAGAATGATTAATTTAGAAAATGTTATCTGAGCTTATTCACCACTTTCATATCCCTGATGTTCTGACTCTGAGCACACAGTGTGCTCATTTGCACAGATCTCATGAGCAGAGTATCGATTCTCTGCATAAGTGAAATCTCTGATGACTTCAGTCCTCCAAAGTCATTTGAGCTCTGTCCACCCATTTCCAGCCAAATCTGGGATCAGGCTCTCACAGAGGAAGCACAAAGGCCTACAAATGTTTCTAGGTGGGATTTTTTTTTTTTTTAATAACAAGAAAAGAAAAGCAAATTTTGATAATTCCAATGGCTGCAGCAATGAAAAGGAAATCACTTCCACAAACCAGATCTATTTTCTGGTATGTATCTTGTGAGACTTTGATATTTCTCTAACTTATCCCTGCTACATCTGCTTGTATTTATCAACCAAAGCATGCCAGTGGTGACAGTTTTCTCCTTAAGATGGTGAACTCAGGGAATATAGACACAAAGAAGTGCTAGTTGCTTCCACATTTAATCTAATAAAGTTGACTAAAACCACACTGCAAAAATTTATGTGATATCAAATTTTTGTAACAAGCATTGCTGGTGTTATAATATATGATGCAAATTAAGTTACAATACTGCAGAGCTGAGTTAATAACACTGATATTTTCCCCTTTTAATGCAAAGCAACTCATGACATTTGAATTACATTTAAATGCACTACATTTTCCTCTGTATTTTGGGGAATCCTATTTTGAGGGAAAAATGAGCATAAGAGCATTTAGCTGCATGTTGCAGGTACACATTTAAAACATTCAAAGTTCATACCTTCATGATACTCAGAGCACTTCCCCCTCCCCCATGAAGAGGCACCGGTGACAGCTCAGTGATGGCAGGGACAGCTCCATCAGGGCAATCACCTTCACTGTAACTACAGGTGTCACTGCAGAAATGCAGAGCTGGTGACACACCTCACCTTCAATAAGGCTTTGCTGTGGCTTTTCCTTTCCTCCTGCTTATACAACCTATGAATATTATCACAATCATGAACCAGAGTTTATTTTCCTACCCTAACTCTTGTTTTGAATTTTGCTAACCAGACTGTCATTAAACAGTACTAAACCTAACCGTAACACCCAGAATTCAAATGAAATGGGATGGCAACTACAAGACACCCTTTAGAAAAATGGCAAGAAAAAACCTCTCTGGACTATAAATCTGAAACAGAGTGACTATATTTCTCACACTGTTTGTGTACAGCTGAAACAATGGGGTCATAACCAGAAACCCATGCAAGGGTTTTGCTCTACCACAAGATGAATGAAGTTCTTGGTCTTCTCAATATATCAAATATATGTCATCCTAAAATGCTTCAGTGTCCAACCTGCTACAGTGAATTTCAAAATATATATTGCAGACTAGTGGCATAATTGCTTTGTTTTACTTTGGAGGGAAATGGACATGAAATACACCTAAAATCCTCTGTAAATACACCCAGCAAAGTCCTGGGAAGCCAGTTCTCAACCAAGTCCGTCCTGGCAAGTTGGCAGCTTATCCCCTGATTTCCTGGTCAGTGGTGGGCCAGTGTCTTTTATCAAGCTAAAGCTCTTGGGATTTACATGCCCCAAACACAATGTACTACACAGATGTTTCTGGACTAAATCCCTCACAGAATAGCTATTCCATAGATCTTCTCAGTAAGAGCACCGAGATTGCAAAAATTATGTTTTCTGTACATAAGAAAAATGAGGTGACTGTTTCAAACTCTTACCCAGTTCCAAGTAGCACCTAGTGTGGTCTCATGGTTATTCTAAAAGGACACAATGTAGCAGGTCAAGTTTTACATTGTCAGTTTTAAACATTTTAAAGAGTAACTACTTGCTGCTGGAGAGCAGTGAACCCTCAACAGCTTTCACAGCAACCTTTAACAGATTGCAAGAAAACAAGGCAGAAAGAAATCATGTTTCCTCTTAAAGCACTGACCATCCTGGAAGGCACAAAAGACACCACTGCAACTGGGGACCATCAGCACGGCTGTGGTGGGACAACCGCAGAGGGTTCTGCAGATCTTGTCCAAGAAAGGAAAAAGTAGAACCACTAAAGCAGCAGGGAAAGGAAAAACTTCTTGTCAGGCACACTCCGTGCCTGCCTCCAAGTCCTGCATTTTGGGAATACTAGCAAAGGAAACAAGGCTTCAAGTACTCCATCTGTACCCACATATGACTCTGATGAGATATACTTTTAAATTGCTGAGTTCCTTCTGTCATTTATTTACAGATGACAGTAAGGTAAGCGAAGAATTCCTAGGCACTGAAATATGCCCTCTTATTACTGAGGAACCAAGAAATACTTTCCCAGGTATCCAGATAGGACAAATCTCCAACTGATGCTTGAAATAAGCAAGTACAAACAAATATTTGTAAGTTTCTCTGCCACATACTGATTGGTCTCTTTGATTCATCTGTTTCCCAGAAATTTACCAAAGAAGCTACTGCAGCTCTGCACGTCAGACCTGGTATCCAGAAAAAGCTCAGATATCATTTACACACTCCACCATATTCAGTATTTTTAATATGCATAACAATTTTCACTGTGAGGATCTTGCAGAGCAGCATCCAAAACATTAGGATTTGGGGTCCCACACACTGGCTTTAAGAAAGTCTATGCTCTAGCTACATACTGTTTTAGTAAACATGTCTTTTAATCAGTGAATTCCAAGTAACATGCTATTTCAGGCTTGCAGTTTACCAAGAGCTTTCTGCTCTAACTTGAACAAAGGCTCAAACAGATAACATCCAGAGGTCCCTTTCAAAACTAAATTACTTCACAATTAAGGGAAGAAAATAATTCAGATCCAGCCACATATACCTTCTGTTGCTGGAAGAGATCAGCCAGCAGGACATAGCAAGGACTGGCAGCTGAATCTTGCAGGTGCATGAGAAGACCGTTCATGAAATTTCAAACCACATCTCAAAGCCTACCAGGTTGTACCTGTCTACATAAATACATATAAAATACACAGCCCCAAGCACACACCCCATAGAAAGTGTGGTGCATAACCTAAGAAAAAGCTACAAAAGAACAAAAGTAGGATACCAAAAGACCAAAAGATACCATTGTCAGCAAGAGTTTTATCCAGGCTGCTAGAAATGCCACAACATGAAGTATTTCTAGCTGTAGACTGGGTAAATCATCTGACTATGAATTGCTCTTATGTTAACTTCTTTATTCCAGGATTAGGTTCTATTAAAAATCAAACAAACCTTTCAATTTGGGAGAGTCTTCCTTATCTACAAAAGCAGCTTCTCTATCCCTGCAGGTAACAGGCCTGAACAATCCCTAGCATGCTAACTTGATAAAAGGACTCAAAGATAATTACTTCTAAGCAGAGAACAAAATATGTAAATTCGGAGGCAATCAATTTACACTGGGAAAAATCGTCATACAACTTGACACAAAGTAACAGGCAACTGCCGAAAGGAAATACCACAGCTCACTACCATTCCCTGCTGCTGAATTCACTCTTAACTTTACCAAAACAACATCAGAGTGTGGCTGATTGAAAGGTGGTAAAAAGCCATTTGTGCTTTTGAACGCTGTTCAATAGATTTTGTAATCAGTTATGAAAATCGGTACATAATCGGTCTCAACAGCACAATCTTTCGCTACTAAGATACGGGCGATCATTTGGGGTTATTATTTCCTCAGACTTTTTTTGTTTGACGTCGCTGAACGGCAAAAGCCGATTTGGAAAGCCGGCGTCCAGCTTTGTTCAAGGCTCGCACAAAAGGAAGGCGAAGCACCTTATTCCTCGTACCCTTCCCACGACGACGGGCGCTGCCGCTCGCTCGGGCTGGGGCCGCTCGGCACCGGGCCCGGCATTACAACACCGGGAAGGGAGGGCAGGAGGGAGGGAGCGCACGGCCGGCGAGCGCCGCGCCGGCCCTGCCCACGCAGGGACCCGCGGGCCCCGCGCAGCCCCCGCGGCGCCCACCCGGCCCGGCGGCGGGC
>VYZP01049326.1:0-20807 GCA_013400635.1 Hypocryptadius cinnamomeus | reverse complement strand
GCCCGTCCATCAGCACGTGCCGTGGGCGGGAGGGCTGGCGGGGCTCCCCGGGAAGAAAAGTTGGCCGGGAGGAACCAGCTGGGCCTGCTTTTCCTCCCCAGGAGCCCCTCCGCGGGCGGGAGCGCGGGCCGCAGCCTGGGCCGGCTTGTCGCTGGGCGCCCCGGCCCCGGTTATCTTGCCCCGCCGGCCCAGCAGCGCTTTCCCCGTGAAGAAGCTCCTCTAGGAAAGGGCGGGAAGGTGTGAGGGGAAAAGTTGCCCAGCCGGTGTCATGGAAGCACTGCTGGCCTTGGAGAGGGTCGAGAGACGAGAAGAGCAGCTGCGGCTGGGTTTGCTGCAGGGCCGGGAGCTCCATGCAGGTGCTGCTGGGGTTGGTGCCGTGGGGAGCGGCCGAGCCGCCGGGGTTCACGGAGGACGCGGGGTGCAGCGCTACCGGGCACCTTTGATGGGAGCTCAGCCGGGCTGCGTGTCAGCTGGGCACCGCAGCCGTGGCAGCTGCCTAGGGGAAAATGAGGGACTCATGGGCCTTTCGGCTTCGTGGAAGAATAGTTCTGAGAAGGCTGACGTTGCAGTGCCGCAGGAGGGATAGAGTTCCATTGCAAAGGACAGCATTGTTTGCTTTTTCCATTTCCTGCATCTAAATAAATATGCCCAGTTAGTTAGATTGGAATACATTGTAACTTCTGCAATGAGCTGCTCTGCTTGCTGATAAGGATGCTGAAGGCCATGATTTGCATTGCATTTCAAAGCTCCTTATCATTAGGACAAATTGGAGAAGTAATAATTTGTCTGTCTGTCTTCAACTGAGGTCTCCCAGCAGCAGTGCAGAAGGAGCTCCAGTGACAGAGTGATGTGCCCGGCTCAGCTCCCACCTGGGCTGCTGTTTTTAATCCTTCACTCGACAGTGTGACAGCACTTGTGCTGCTGATGTCCTCTTGCCTTTCACCTGTCCTGCCACTTGGTTACTCTGCATCAAGAACTTTGCACACAAAGCCAGCTACAGGGGAAATGAAGATCCCCTGGATCGTACAGACCTACTCGGTTTCCCTTTGTTGCACACCAAAACACTCTTTAGGCCTTCAGGACACACCAGTAATTGCTGGTGTGGAGATGGCTGCCCAGATAAACTGTTTGCAGAGAATAACCAGTTGGGAAGCAATCTGGCTTATTGGTGCCAGATAGCCACGTGTGCGTATATTGCGGGAAACATGGGCTTGCTTATTTTGTTGGCCTCTCCACAGTGTATCTCCATTTTTGCATGCTAATATCAGATGGGACTTGTAAATGTTGTGTACTCCAGTCCAGAGTTGTCACCTCTGAATGTAAGAGGAGAGCACTGGCTTTGCATTCTGGCTCACATGCGTTTTACCTACAGATTGTTAGATGAGTGCTTCACTTCTGTATTATCCTACACAGCAAAACAAAAGAGGAAGCAAAACTTCAAACCTATCACCTTCATAGACTGCTTTAAAATGTAGGCAGGTAAAGGCACACCTAATAATTGTATGTGGCCAGACACTGTGGTGATAGGCATTTGAAAATGCAGGTCTTGTCTTACTAGACTTTTAGAAAATTTTTTCCGATCACCATCATCCAGAAAAATCTGTCAGTGTCCCAAACAAAGCCAGGCTGCAAGAAAGACAAAATCACAGCTTCCATGCCAAGCAATACAGAACTCCTATGCTTATGTTTATAATTTCAAAGGAAAATATGAGTCTGCTGTTCCTCCACTCTGTGTACTATGAAATTATAGCAGCAGAATAGACACTCAATATGGAAGAAGAATGCAACATGCATGTGTGTGCTCCCAAGCAGAACCAGAGCTGTTAGTGCTAGCATCTCTTCAGTGATCATGTGTGCTAATACAGTCCAGTGCTTGTCAGATGTTAGATATTGATTCCAATCCAGCATGCATGAATTTAGCAACAGCCACTAGCCATGAAATGGATTTAACCCTTTTTGTGAAATGGATCAACTCTTTCCATCCAGTTCCTGGTGTGTAAATTTGCACATTGAAGAAATTGCTGTCTCAGCCAGTACTTTTCAAGGCCCTTGGGAATGGAAGATACCCACAGGTCCCTGTCAGGTCAGGAACAGTGTTGCTGAGGGTGAAGTTTGTATTGCTATGGCAAGTAATGCCCATCTCTACATAATTGAGTGCCATTAACTCCTTGTCTTAATCACAAAATAAAGTCAGCAAAAATAAACTATATTATAATAATATTAGGACTGCAGGAGACCAAACTGCATGTAATGTAAAATGATGAATCATAATGACCTTAGAAAGTATTTAGATTGTGATGGATGTCTGATTAAACATCACACAGAAAATACTGATGTCTTTCAAAACAGTGCAGTACTTAGGTTTCAAATATCTCTACCAGGATAGGTAGAGAGACCTTTATAAACCAGAAAGTGAACACTTTAGATGATGGCCTCTCAGAAGGACACAGGGCTCCAGCAAGCTAGTTAGCAGCAGCAATCTTTCCTGGTGAGGATTTTAGGAATCTGCAAAAACTCAGACACACCAGGTTTAGTAACACTAAGTATTTATTTTGTTAATTGAGCCTCACTCAAAAAACACTGAAGTCTGAAAATCAGAAAATAAACAAGTTTATTTGACATTTGGCCACGATGAGATGTGGAAGTCTAACATGTGATATAAAAGAAGCTGACTGTTCAAAACTGACTGTCGTGATGAAGAGAGCTGTATTTAAAAAAAAAAAAAAAACAACAAAAAAACCCCTGATTGTCTTCCAGCTGCTTTCATTGTTATTTCCTCTCCAGGAATTTCTTATTAGTTCTTGGAATCACTAGGGAACTACAAACTTGAATATCAAAAGAACAAAGAGGTATATATAGGGAGAAGGTCAGCCATGTGATAGGACTTGATCTTTGTAGATCTTTCTTCCCTTCAGTCTCTGGAATTCAGATGTCTTAAATCTGCGGTCCAAATATATTTTTGAGAACTGTTTGCAATTAGAGGAGTATTTCTCTGTTACTGCTACAAAAAAAAATATTCCATGTTACATATTAAAAGAATATTGCCCTTCAGCCAGGGACACAATTATTTCACTTAATATGACATGAATTTGGCTTTGTCTCTTTTTCAGAACTATTTTACTTGAAAGCATATTCTTGTAGTGGATAGAATGCAGTAAAATAGAGATACTGACGAAAATAATCTCACACCTAATTGAATACAGCTGTGTTAATTACTGCCTTTAACAGGCCACAGCCAGATCCAATTGGGTTGGGTATTATAAAAGAGCAGGTTAACTAGTTGAGGTGGCTGTAGTATAAAGAGCTGCTTGGGAAAGCATGCCACAAGGTATAGAACTTTAGTAATACAGCAATATAGAACTTTTGTAATGACATATTCTTCTGATTATAAATTTATTCAGCTGTTTGTTACTTACTAAAGTCATGGATTTTATTCCGCTTTTTAAATGTAAGCAAAAATAATTTAATAAGGCGGAGTCAAATCTGTGAAGAAATGTGTTTTTAAAACATTTTTGCTAGTGGATCACTGGTAGTAAAGAGGCAAGCCATGTCCAACCTTGAGTCCAACCAGTCTGGTGTGGAACAGAGTCTGGGGCAGCATTGGAGAGCACTGTGGCAACAATCCAAGGAATAGCAGCTCAGTGTGCAGAGCATGGGCACAAGGAAACAGGTGTGTTCCCACAGCTCAAGCACTTGGTGTGCTTTGGGGTTACTTGGGCTCAGCCTTGTGCAGGTGGCTGTGGAGGAAGGAGGACACCATGGCTGTACCCGTCCCCAGCAGCTGCAGGGTGGGAGCTGATGCCCCTGCTGTGGCAAAGGGCTGCAGTAATGGGGGCACTTTGCTCTGGGAGACATCTTCCCAGTCAAGAACCAAACTTCCCACTGCTTTTTCTGTTTCTTCTTCCTGTGCCTAGTTGAGCTGTATGATTTTGTTTTTATGGATTCACATTTACAAAACCCTTGTTGTAGTCTTCTCACCAGGTTGTAATAAACCCTGAGATAATTCTCCTTTTAAATACAAATTACTTTGTTTTTCTTAAAGCCAGAGCATTGAAGTCTTATCACAGAAAAAGAAAATATTTGTAGGCTCAGCAGAGGCTTCACCAGGGTGCCTCACTCACATCAGTTTGTTTGGAGAATTAGTAATATGTTTTCCCCTAGATGCATGCACATAAAATCCCCAGAGTCTTCAGTTTCTACAAGATTAAGTATTTCAATTGTAGTGCTGGTTTTAAAATTTATGTTCTGAATTATTAGTCATTGGTGCCAAATGATCTACAAGGAAGTTTGAATTCTACTCCGAGAGAAGCCAAATGTTTGTGTTCCTCCACCTTTTGTTACAAGAGGTGTTTCTTTTACCAGTTGGAATAATCCTTAAATCCAAACCCACACTGTATTAACAGTTCCTCTGTTAAGCCTGATGCTCAGGCTTTGTCCTGAAACTGGAGCACTGCTGAAAGCGGAAATGTTTTTAAAATCTGCTGTTACACAAGGCAAATTCTTATCAATACAGAAAAATTCTGTCTTGCTGTGTATAACAGCTTTTTGCTCAGGAGGCACGGATTCAAGTGGATGTGTTTCTGGCAGCTGTAGGAGCGGGTACTATAGAGATTTACAAAGATGGACATTTATGAGACTGAAAATGCTCTGTTCTTCCAAGCCTGTTCAAATGAAACAGATCTGATCCTGTACAAAAGAAATGAATGAAATAATTCCATCACTCCCTTATTTTTTCTCAGACTAAACATATCATTAAACATGAATAAATTGCTGTTAAATAGGAGCAAGTGCAGAAAATTAGTCTCATTCACTTCTTTCTTCATATTATAGTAAAACCAATATGGGACTACAAAATAATAAAATTATATCCTTGTATTTCAGCTAAAATGTCTGAAAATATATAATGAAGTTAAAGGCATAGCAATGAAGCTTTTCTCTCTTAGTCTGTAAGGTACTTGAATATTAACTGGAACTTGAACAAGTTAAACTCATACAGCTAAAAGCAAATCCCAAAAAATAGTCTATAACTCCCTTTGCTACCAATGAGAAACTGGCCTGTGTCTGCAAATCTCCTCATTTGGCAGCCACACCTAATACAGTTCAAACTCTCACTGGCATCAGCAAAAAATTACCTGATTAGGGATGCAGGATTGGATCTAAGATAATAGCATATTAAAAATCCACCGTGGATTCAAAAGCTACTAATGGAAATGAAATCCCTGAGAACAGAAAACATTCCAAGCAGTTGAGCAGTTTCCATCGTACATACTCAGAATGCTGAACAATAGCAGCTATTGCATGTGTGACCATCAGGAAACACAGCTGTGCTTCTTTGTGTTACAATTAATTACTTCCGTTGTATATAAAATTGAAAGTATTGGTACTGTGGGGCGGAAAAAGGATATCCTGATACACTGCTCCCATTTCCTTACCAAGGCCTATTACTGAATGCTTCACCATTAATTCACTCTCAATGAATTACCCTGCACGGAATCAAGGAAGGGTACATTGGCTCATTAATTGTTATGCTAAAAGCTACTTTTTCTTTGGCTTTTTACGCTCTTACACTTTTATCTCATTTTTGCTACTTTTGCATATGCCCTCTTTGATAGTTATTGTTCACTTTTAATTAGTTGCACTTAATAATGAAGGTC
The DNA here is from genome assembly GCA_013400635.1 of Hypocryptadius cinnamomeus. Taxonomy (NCBI): domain Eukaryota; kingdom Metazoa; phylum Chordata; class Aves; order Passeriformes; family Zosteropidae; genus Hypocryptadius; species Hypocryptadius cinnamomeus. The sequence continues at coordinate 15,153 of VYZP01049326.1, read as the reverse complement.
TAAAACATTTACTTAACTATATTTTGACTTAAAAAATATTAATAGAACAATCTTTAAGTTACAAGATGAGAGAAAGCACAATCTTTCTCACTGTCCTTTAAAGAAATGAACAAAATCATCTCAACTGAAATATTTGTGGCCAGGTTCTCTGAAGCTGGCACACAGAGATGTAATTTATACCTTTCTGTGCCAGTGAATATTCCTAAGCTGGAGGGAAATGAGGATTGTTACCCAGAGTTAGGGAGGAGTAGTAACAACCCTCTGTTATGTGTTTGTTTTTTGTTGTTTTTTTTTTTCTTTTTCAGAATTGCATAGGAGCAAGAACTGTTTGAGGTTGTACTAAATAGGCAAATATGGGCCCTAAGGAAATACACTACCCCCAAACTTTAATATCTACTTTTTAATAACACTGACTCTTTCTTTTTAGAGAACTTCTAAACAGAGAGCAGCTTCTGTGACTCCTTAGGAAGTCAATGAAGTCTCCAACAACCACTAGCCATGTAAGTCTATAACAGGTGAATAATGTGTTCTGTATTTGTCTCTGAGAATTTAATTTCTCAGGATGTGTCTCCTGTCCTAGAAGTCTGACAGTCTGTCACCTTTCACCACCAGACTCTTTCCAATCCATTCAAGGATGTCTAACACAAAGCTGAACGAGATACATGTGGAAATCATGGAGTCCTTCCATGTGAGAATAAGTAAATTTTGCCAAATGAGCTGAAACCTTTGCAAGTTTGAATTCAGACTGGTGTCATGATGCAGTAACAGGAGAATAGCAGCTCAGAAGAGCTCCCATTCCAGAAACTGCTTTACATCATAAAAATGGCAGAAAATCACCATCCACAAAACAGCCCTGTTGTCCTTTTGCTGCAGCAGCTGGCACTGGGAATACAATCTCAAAGACAAACTGTGCTCTGCCATTATTTTATAACCACACAGTTGAGATTCAGGTATGCTCTGTCTGAGGCCACAGCTAGAACCAGAATCCCTGGCTAGCACTTTGGATTTCTTGCAAGGACTTTTTGGCCAGAAGAAGATGCTGTGTAGTGTACATGCAATAAAGCAGAAACTTTCAATTAGTGTCATCTATGTTGTGCATCCCCAATAAATCTCAGGAAGTCTGGTATTTGCAGGATGCAGTGGGCTGAATGCACTCACATGAGCAGCAGAGCCCACTCTGTCACCTTTTACCCCACAGCTTACAGGCCTGTGAAAGGAACAGGAACTCTGGGCAGGCTTCTGCATGTGCATTAATCACAGGGAAATTGACAATATCCTCGGAATCAGTACAGGAAAAATTTGCAGGAAGAAAATCTGTCAAGGAATGTGCAGGGGACAGCTGAAGAATATTTTGTTGTGAAACAATAATACTTGGTCTTTGTTTATAATGCACAAATAAAAATTTTATTCCTGAAATCCTATTTTTTATATGAAGCCAGATTTTTGAAAGGTGTGCCCTTTTTTCTCCTCCCACATCTCCTATGCTATCAAAATTGTGGAGTTGTTACTTCATAAAGCAAAAATACCTAACAGATAACAAAACCCAGGTGTCAAGGTGCACTCAGATTTGTGCATTATTCTTAAGCTATATATAATAAATGGACTAGATGACAACAATTTAGGCTTAAATAGTGCAGGTATGAAACACCTCCACTTAAAGGAAATCAGAATCTCAGTTCTGAGTGGTTTAATTCACATATATGTCCCATACATATATGTGAATTTAGGCTTAAATAGTGCAGGTATGAAACACCTCCACTTAAAGGAAATCAGAATCTCAGTTCTGAGTGGTTTAATTCACATATATGTCCCATACATATATGTGAATTTAGGCTTAAATAGTGCAGGTATGAAACACCTCCACTTAAAGGAAATCAGAATCTCAGTTCTGAGTGGTTTAATTCACATATATGTCCCATACATGCATACAGGAATGGCTGCATTAGTCAACATGAAGATTTCTTTAAATGAAACTAAACCTCGATCCCAGCATTATTTTCCTGTCTACATATGATTAGATCTTAAAATAATTTAAACACTGTAAATCATTCTTTTGTTTTGAAATGAGATCTTTAATTAAGGCTATAGCTATTTATTAAACCTCCTAAAAATCCAAAACATCCCCTTTAATACACCATGAGAATAAAACAATCTAGAACAGTGAGTTTTCTGGCTTTAGTGTAGCAAGCAGCATTCATTCCACAAGCACTGGAAGAATCATCACCTTCATTCAATTCAAGGTTGTATTTTTATCCATATCTTCTAATTAAAAGAAAAATAAGTCTCAACTCATTCAGTAACACTATGCACAGTAAAACTAAGCAGAAGCAGAAGAATTTCCATAACATCTTTGTCATAAATAAAAATAATCCAATTTCTAAAGTAGTAAGATTAGAAAATACTTTTGTAGTAGAGACAGATTTATTAATGATACTTTATGCATACTAATTTATTATTCCCTAACAGTTATAATCTGGAAACTTTTAAAGGAAAAATGTTTTGTTCAAAAGTTTAGCTTTCTTTGAAAAATTCCTTCTTGTCTTTATTACAGAGAAAATTCTTGTGACTCAGCCTGACAGTCCTTATTAGTACAACACACGTTTGTTACTGTTTTCTTTTGATGTAATCTTCCTAAGAGGAGGAACAAATGTATTTTAACAGCTATCCAAGGGCATATTTCATAGGCTCACAGCACCGAATTTATGCCTGAATATAGTCTGAATCTCATCCATAACTCTGATTTGCCTGGGAGAACAAAGCATTTCATTGTGTATTCAATAATGGTTTCAGCAATCTTATTCACACATTCCTTCCTTTCTTAATCAACAGAAACTGTTTGAATTCAAGATGCATGATTGGGGTGGGAGGGGCAAACAATGCCAAAGCCTGTACTTTTGAAATCTCCATTTTCTTCAGAGCAACAATCTCTCTTTAATAATCTCTGTTAAGAATCCCTTAATGCAACATTTGTCACACATTTTGCACCATGTCCTTTCCTAATGAACTTTTCCACCCTGTCAGCTGGCACGGTGCTCTGCCTATGCCTCTATTGCTTCCAGTTCCAACAACTGAGCTCTCCAGGGATCACAGTGCACAGTTTAGGAAGCACTGTCTTGTGCAAAGGTTAAAGGTCAGAACAGACAATCTGAAAAACAGCAATTTTGATCTGACAAAATACTGCATACATTCTGGGCATTCTTTTCAATTGCATTTCTTATGCACATTGTAAACAGAAATTGGGGCTGGGAAATAAAATCAAAAATGCACAAAGTTGTGATTCCTGATGCTGTACTTGGTAATGGCATCTAAATCCAAGTCTGTTCATTTATCATCTAACTTCCTAATTATGTTTAATCTACTTAGTTGTATCTCTAAAATGCCTGCATTTCTGAGGGGTGTGCTACAGGAATGCACAAAATGGCTGTTTTTGTAAAACACATTGTATATGAAGTCATCCTTTCATTTGTAATATTTCTTGGCACTAGAGCTCAATGAGGGTGTTCAAAACACTTTGAATTTTAAGTAACTTTTGCTAAGAAACAGTAGAACACCTACCTGAACTTATGCAGTCAAACTTTGTTTGCAGATGCATTGATGTAACTGAAGAGAGAATTTACCCACTCCTTACAAAGTTACTATAAACAGTATTTGTTGACACAATAAGGTCTGGGACTGTACAGGTCTTGCTGAGTTACAACATGTACTGTTAGCAGTCTGCATCTTTTAAGCATACTAATATTTGTTTAAAACAGCATTTTGTCAATAAAATATTCAAGACTGATGTACAATAAAGTTGAAACCAATGGTTTTAGTTTTTATTTTCAGGTCTGCAGTAGAGAGTACAAGCTTGTGTATGCTTTCTTACTGATATTACTGAAAGCAGTCAGCTGTTCACATGGCATATTAATAAATATACCCAAATCATAAAGCTTTAACTGTTTTTGCACATTGCTTTTATTACTAGACTGTTTTATTCATGTTGGCACAGATAATCCATGCAAGGTAATTACTCACATCTCATAAACCACCAGACATTCTGTTCTGAAACAACTAGGAACTCAGGAAAAAATATCTATCTAAAAGCAAGGGCACTTGTGGCATCAAGTCAACATGTCAAAGTATTATAAAACCTAGACTTCTAATATGTAATCACTGCAGGCAATAAATCACTCAGTTTCAAATTCTGAAATTTATAAATACTAAACAAAGTAATATCCACTACCAGGAGATGAGTATTGCAAAAAAACATTAGTGTGCCCAGCATTAGACACTAATGAGTGTGTGCAGTGCTGTGGACATTCACATTATTAAACATAAATACAAGTAATCTTCAGCAAAACATTTCACCCAAAGTACTGACCACTGAAGGACCAATGGAAAAATATTTTTCCTTGACTTGAATTGGTTTTAGAACTGAGAATTGTATAATGTGTGAATCCAATATAGTGAAAACTAATGGAAAAAAAGTCCTAAGACTGTTTTTTTTGTCCAGATAATAAAAGTAGCCTTATTTGGAAACATTTAATTTGTCCTGTTCTGCAAAAAGAACATAAAAAGAAAGAAAAGCATTAAAAACAGCTTTTGAATCCTTTGACTGAAAAGTTATTGAACACTTTTTAGTTAGACAAAAGACTGATCTTTTAAATTGATCATTCAGAGGTACAGTATCTTTGTTTTATTGGGTAAAACCTCACATTAATTAGAATGAAAAGAAATACGCAGAAGAACTTAGGACTTATCTCAGGCATCTCTTACAAGACATAAAACATAATCAAGTACACATTATTCATCTTGCATTTTTTTGTACAACATTATTTTCCATGATAGTTAAAAGGTCATATTTTGAATTTTAGAGACATATATTATTATATATATAAGCATTTTACCCTCTCCATATCACAAAGGTGACATAGCAGAAGAGTATCAGCAGTTATGTGGTATTCTACCCCTGTGAAAGTTAAAATGCTACATTATTATTCACAAATTTCTGGTTCAGATATGTGCAAAAATTTTATCTTAATATAGGTATCAAGGGCGGGTACGTGGATTCCCTATTTTTGGACCACATTATGAAGCAGCACAAGTCATAACAGGAAATTTTTATTACATGATAATCCTCAGGGTATCTCTGTTCTTCATTCAGAGATATCGCTGTACCTCATAGAGTGATATGTAAACTAGCTTTAATCTCTCTTGCTCAGACACCAGCTGGAGTCAGGCCATGTGCTACAGTGCAGGTTCTCTGCCCAAGGAACTTTTCAGGACTCTCTCAAGCCAGTACAGCTCCCACTGAAGTCTGTGCTGCTGCACTTCCACCGCCGCCACCCTGCAAGGCAGCTCAGCTCTGCTCACATACACTGCATTCCCTTTCCTGCAGCCCAGACTTCGGATGTACCAGACTGGATCCTTGCTCACCCTTCTGTACGTATCCAAACCATCTCTCTGGGCTATGGCGAGCTACTTGTACCCTAATTTCTTACTTGAAGCCCTCTCCCTGACTGTAGTGATCCTGGCTGTCCCCCACCCAGCCTCCCCTGCCCCACCCAACTCTGACATGCCAGCGTGGTGGAACTGCCCTTACCTGGCTATTCCCTGCTCCAACCCCAGCCTCAGGAAGGGCTCCCCATCTCCTCAGTGCCCCATCTTTCCCACTCAACAGAGGCCTGCAGAGCCCCTGCACTCTGGCAGCCTCAGGTGCTCCCTCTGCGGTCCCGGCGTCCCCTCCCCTGCCCGCAGTGCAGCCCCGTTTCCCGCAGCCGCTCCCGGCCGGTCCCTCCAGGCTGGCGCACCCAGGGGCCGTGAGGAGGTGCAGCCCCAGCCACGCCGCCTGCCAGCAGCTTTTCACTCACTGCACTCCCTAACTGCAGCCCAACATCGCCGGCCAGATCCTAAAATGATTTATCCTCCATGGTGCCAGTGAAGAGGAAGCTTATAGGGACATTGAGGGGGAAGGTGGAGGGGAGAATGAGACACACACATATAAACACATGCACATCAGAGGGGAAAGAGCTCCTGAAATTCTCCTGAGGCATCCATCACGAGCCCTTCCCATGGAGCCTGACTCCCTATTCTGATGCTGCAGTCAGAACAATCTCCCAGTCAGTGGCCAACACTGACAGAAATCTGCCTAAAGAATATCTTCAATGCAGTCTCAGTATAGAGTATGCTGATGTGAATTCTCTCAAATAACATAATAATAAACAGCATTTTGTTGAATGGCACTGAAAAATGAAAAGGAAATGTAGAATTTTCTCACTGTTGTGAATATGTATTTAATGAAGTCAAATAGGAGTGGAAAAAAATATTTAACTTCCATAATTATGATTTATTCTTCTGGAGAATATTATGAGCCAGATCTTTGGATTTTGTAATCTATGGGACCTTATTCACACCAGCCCAGCACCGACTGAAAACAGAAAATTTGCTTACAGAAAAAAAATCCAAAACAAACAAACAAAAAAAGGCTTTGCATATAATGTACTAGTGTTTTAGAATAATTCATGCATACAAAAATCTGACCCTGTAGCAACTCAGATCAGATCACTGCTAAGATCAGTGAAAACTAAGATACCTACTGAATAAATACAGGTCATACATGTCAAAACTGCCACAGGCAGTTCAGGTTGTTATTTTTTTCCAAGATGCAGACTGCCTGCAGCTAATTAACTCTTATTTTAGAACTCCAAATTTCACTTATTCCTCCCCCAACCTTTGGATAGTTTTTCATCCCTTAAAAGACATACAAATGAAAAGGGCATTACCCATGGGAGGGACAAGACAGACAACGTTATGTAATTTTTTGCTACTCAGAACACAAGGTAAAATAGGTGCAGATGGCACCAGCATGTGGCCCACAGAAAGCATCCTCAGCCTCAGAAGTACTAATTCAAAACTGTCAGTACTGCAAGCTGTCAACACACACGTCATAATTCTCACTTAAATGAGTTAATAAAGGTTGAATGGTGATCAGACTTTCCATCTTAACTCCATCAGACAGAACTGCTGTCTCCCATATAAAAGTCACTGATATTCAAAAATTCAAAAGTATTATCAGTACTACAAGTATTGCTTATTTGAAAAAAAGAGTTTTATAAATAACGGTCTGAACAACTTGAGAGTTGTTCTCAAGTTATTTGGATAGATGCCTGTATGGTTATTAGAAAAGATGGCTGTATGGTTATCCTAATTGTTGGAACACAGCTACTGTTTTCCAATGGCAAATACTGCTACATTTCACGATGTTCTGCATTTAAAGTAAGGAAAGGAATAAAGATATATGCCTGCTGCCTTATGGATTTTTGATACACATTCATTTACTATTGGAAAAAAAATGCCTTTTTCCTAATTATGTGGGATAGAGGAGGGAATTTTTGCAAGCTATCTCCCACAACCTAGCTGTGCTAGATGGATGTGTTTCTTCTGTGTTCACTCATGTGAAGGTCCAGATGTAGGTTCCTACCTCCCTCTAAGATCAGTGGGAATTAGAAACCAAAGAAGATTCAATCTCTTTTTTTTTTTTCCACAGGAGGAAAGGAAAACTGGTTTTGAATTAAAAGCTGGCCTTTCTAGTCAGCTCTATTCCATTCAATGTAAGAGCAATTTGGAGAAAGCCAGTTGTCCTTTTCCATTATGATTTGAAAGTGAATTATCTACTGTGCACATAGAAGCCAAGTGCACTAGCAAGGCTGACCCAACCATTTTATTTTCAAACTGTTATGGATTGTCACCTAGGCTTCCCAGCTACACATGGATTCAAGGCAGACTTGTTATTTGGAAAGAATCTAAAATATCTGATACTAGGATGTAGCACCACAAGATAATGGAACAGCACTCACTTTTCCTACAGGAAGCCCTAATCTATTTATTTCCTTTTGAAAGCTACGGCCTTTGGTTCTACAGATGACTGTACACATGGCACTTACTCATTCTGTGAAAGAAAATGACTTAATATAGAAGTATTTTTCCAGTTGTTTTTAAACACCAGTGTGTGGTCTAAGCAGTAAAACTGCTGTGGGTAGTTAACTTGAAACTATATTTGCACATTACTTTTTATAATGAAGTTTTTAGTTAATATCAATATTTTCCCCAACTGTTGCTATAATAATGGACTAGTTCATGAGTTCATTTGGTTTTGACTGCTCATTCAATAGGTTTTTGTATGAACTTCACAAAAATCACGTTCTGCATTTATGAAAGAGGATAAAGTTAAACTTGAGAAGTACCAACATCTAGCTTTTACCGAGAGAAGTGCTAGCCATGGTTATCAACTTTATGATTGCCCAGTTAGTCATCTGTTTTACCCCAGCATTACTGACTACCAACTCTTCTTTTAAACATTGATGGCATGGGCATGCTTCTTGCACAGTGGCTTGTCCTTCTTGGAGTAGAATGGCTGACCTTCCAAATTCACATGGCATACCTAGAATTAATAATAAATGCAATCAGGAATAATTAAGGAAAAAGAAAAGGGAGAAAGATGTGACTATCAGTTTCAACTGTATTGCTCTTCTGCCCATGCATTTCTTTGGTAGTCTTTAGAAGCCATGTATTGATTTGCTATTGATTTAACCCACTAAAAGAAATCAAGTGAAGCCCTTAAAAAGACCCCCACTGTGAGAATTGCATATTGACAACACATAATAAAACTATCACTTCCACAGAAAATGGTGCAGCTAAGGCAAATGAACAAGCAAAAAATAACATGAAATATTCAGAGAAAGTGTCTTTATGAGTAATCAATGTTTATAAGTGATTAAGAGCTGTTAGCTTGTGAAGGAAACTTGCTTAGTGTTCCTTTCTATGTTAGAATTTCCAAAAGACTTCAGTTTTCACAAAACACTTTTTTGCAAAGCTAGTTTAGCTTCAGATATTTATAAACATTTCTGTACTTCCAACTAGTCTACCTAAATTTTAGACTTAAACAAACATTAGAAATTGTCACTGTCAGTTTGGTGTGGCCAACACACTATTTTTAGATATTATTACTTTAGGAATAATATGTTGCAGAGCTGCTCAGTGGTATTAGAACCAGATGAAAGTACTGTTTATCATATGGATTTTTCTGCTTTGTGTGCAGAGTGTGGGAATATGGCCACTCTCCAGAGCTATGTGCACACCACAGATTGATGAGTTTGACCAACTTCTATGCTAATTACTATTCATGCTCTCTAAACAGACTTCTTTTTGCAAGTTTCAACAAGCATTCAGCATGGAAATACAAACTTCACTGCTTTGTAAGTAAGATTATGGTTATACTGTTCAGTAGGGTGTTAATTTATTTTCAGTCTTGCTCTATCTTTATTTGGCAAACACTGGAAAGAATAACAGCAATAGTGGTTTGTACTGCTGTATGTACTATCTAAAATGGGATGTTTTATTAGAAAACACTCACTTATGATGGTCAAATTCCATAATTCTAGTAAAAGTTATGAAGGAGAAGAAAAAATTACTTCCATCCTTCTCCAAATGGAAGTAAAGAATGAAATTTCATCCTTCTGCATCCTTAAGCATGTGTTATTTATTACTGCTTTCAGGTTTTCTGATGTTACTACACAATTTAGGAGTATAAAGGAATGAGACAGTATTTGATGTAGAACCTACAGCACAAATGAAGCAGGTGTCATGCCAAGTGTGTCCAAGAGCTTCAATGAATTTATCTCCAGCTTCAACAGGATAATCACAGCCATGACACTTTGTGCTGAACAAAGCAATATAATCTAAAATAAAACAAAAAGCAAACTTAGAACAAACTCTTAGCATAATCATATTAAGTCCAAAAGAAATAGAAAGTTTCCAGACAATTAATGTTTTGATTGTTTTTGCTCAGCTTCCTACTACATTTAGTGAAACACTCCTACTGAAATATGCTTATTTTCTTTCATTATTTAAATGAAAGAAAACTCAGTCCAGAACCCCCCATCAGTATGACATTTATCATCACAAACGTAGAAGACATACAAAAAATCTATGGAATTTGAAGTTGTGTTGCTCACAATACTTTCAAATTAGCTTTAATATATTTGGAATTTATTCACAGGACGAATATGGTTGTACAAAAGAGTCTAATGACAAGGGAATGTTACAAGTTTCCATGCCTGTATTAATGTTCTTTTTGCATAAAGAGAGAACATTATGGAAACCCCATACTGGCTGATTAATACATCTTTATCAAGTGTGATTAGGAAAGGTTTGGCATTGAAAAATATTAGTGGAAATTCCATGAGAGTTATTTGACGTTCTGACAAAACCTCAAACTTTAAAGGGTAGGGACCCAGTCAGTCAGGCTGCATGGCTTTTTTTCTTCACTAAGAGCTACTCTGACTTGTAAAATTTGAATTGTACAACCATAAGAAATGAATCTCCAGAGAGAAGTAGGCCAGGAGCTCACTGAATGCACAAGGGGAATACAGAGGGAATACCACTTAAACCTTAACCTCCTTCCTGACTATGTCAGGCAACTCAGTTGTGTGGCAAATATAATTTTGGGAAAACATGGCCTTTTCCTTTCTTAGCTGGCAAGAAGCAGTTTGTTTGTCACAGCAGCCAGGAAGCAAAATCTGCACCACCATATGCTGCACATCTGTGCAGACCTATCTCTTCATAATAGTTGGTTGAACAATTCTAGTGTGAGGCAACAGCATCAGAGGTCACAGCTCCAGCAACTCAGGACTGTGGGCAGCCCTAGAAGACTAATTTTTCATTTCTGGTGAGCAGAATCTACCAAGGAGGGGAGTGGAACAGGGGAAAATGTGTAGGGAAGGAAGTGCAAAGTATGATAATACATAAGGGAGAGAAATGAGGGAAGGCATTGTGGATATTGAGGCAAAGACCAGGCGCTCCGCCATTCTCTCACATAAACTGGAGAAAAATACAGACACAAACACTTGTACATGTGGAGACTGGAAACAAAACCCATACTGCATGGGGAACTGATATTATTTTGCTCACTAGCTGCTTTATTCTTATGTTGCTTCCATGAACATGAAGCACATAATTACTGTGCAGAACTGTCCAGACTGCCATACCTTTCTCACAGTAAGGCTCCCCGTCCTCCATGTGGAACAGGCTATTCCCAAATGGCTTCTTACAAGCAGCACAGACAAAGCAAGTCGTGTGCCAAGTCTGTCTTAGGGCATGCATCACTTCCTGTAAAACAAACAAACAACCAACCAAAAATCTCCAGCAGAATAGCCAGCCCTGCAACTTCCTCCTGGAGAACAAACACAAGGCAGAGATGCTGTAAATTCTTCCCTTCTGGATCAGTCAGGTCCCCTCCTCAAAAGAAAGAATTATGACAGAAATTGGGCTCCTTCTGGAAAGAAAGAGGAAATAGGACTGCAAGCTTTCTAGAACAATATATTTGCCAAAGTGAAACAACATGGTTCAGCCAGCAGTTTGTATCAACATGCCCAGTTGCTGTTGCAGGAGGGATTCTGCACAAAGATTCTGATTATTTTCTCCTTTGTTTTGACATGACCAGTATGAACTCTTCAATGCAAGAGTACTATTTGTTACATAAATTTAAAAGAGTAATTTTCTAAGACGAGGAGTAAGCAGTGTAAGTCTGTTGTTTCAAAATAATCTAGATTCTGTAGCTGTTTCTTTATAAGAAATAATAATTTCTTTACAAGAAAAAACCAATTTTTATAATTGTTCTTACAAGAACAATTCACAAACTTATGTAAAAATTAAAAAAATAAATAAAAAAAGAAAAGATTCTTTTAATGTATATGACTAGTAAAAATGAGTCTGCATGTCTGTTCCTAAGCCATGTATTTATCACAAAAATCCCCAATTCTGTGCAACTGATGTTCTCCTCAACTGAGCACATCTAGATTTTATCAGCTTCTTACTTCTGTCCAGTATGGAGAAATCTCTATTACTGCTTCGTTCTTTTGTCATACAGAAATCTTCCAAGTCCAAAAGCTGTGGTACTGGGCTCTGATGCACAGTTACCTGCTAATCTGTCAATCTTACGTGTAGCCAGGATGATGTTTGACAGTGTATCTCTGTCCTACAGCCCAGATTTCAAAGGGCCAGCTGCATAACTGCTGTAAATTAACTTTGTTAACTTCAGTGAAACAGCGTTGATTTATACCAGCTGAGAATCTAGATCCTATTTTATGTTGCTTCCAATTATACACATAGACTCTAATTCTCTTTTAAAGATTGTTTTTAATGTCCACTGATTATGAGAAAATGGATTGAAGTCTTCTTCCATGCTTTCAATCCAGTGAATAGACAAAATAGTCTAATTTAGATTTGCCATATATCTCATTAGAGAATCACCATTTGAGATTCATTAACTTCTGTTACTGTTTGCAAAACTATTGCTGATAAATAGGTTTGGATCCATTTATGAACCTCAGTGAGGTAAGAAGCAAAAATAGCTTGAGAAATCTTATTAATATAAATAGAGGCAGCTGGCATCTTTGCTATTTTCCTGATGAAAATCCATAATGGGAAACTGATTTGTGCCAGCATCCATTAGGTAGGTTAAGTCAGCACTCTGCTACAAATTACTCCTTCTGCCACAGTAGCAAACAAGACTTGGTTGGAGCCAGAGCTTCACCATCGATGTCTGATGCTGCCATCCCTAATTGGCAGTTGCAGGGAAGAGCATCTGTAATGCCAACATTTAGACAGATGTCAAAAGGTGACAGCTAAGCAGTGAAAAACCAGTGGGGGACTCCTTGCTTCTTCATCTGAGTCATACATTCACTACAGCTGCATGCATAAATACACTGCTAAAATTACTGATGGTATTCCAACCTCGCCACCATCTAAGGTATGTGGAGAGCAAATTAAATTGTACACTTACTTGTACATTAGTCCTTTAAGACAAAAGTGGAATTTTGTCTTTCACCTTATGGAATATTATTTTTGGTTTTGTGGAATTCAGATCTTTATATTTATTCTGTATTTTCTTAACTATAAGAAACCAGCAGAACTTGTCAACAGCTGTGCTGCTAACTAACAGTGAGGTGCAACAAGAGCAATGGGCTTCTTCCCAACATCACTGATTTCTCTACTGAAATTTTGACTAAATCCTGTGTAAGAAATAAAAACCCAGTTCAAGTCTCTTACTATAAAGAAGAGATAAAAGTAACATAATATGTATCAGATAGCAAAAAACTATCCAGAAAGTGTTACTTTTTTTACACTCAGTGTGATGGTACCTGGATTACATATTCCATCTGTGAGCTCAATAAGGTACAGAAATATCCAAAACTTCAGATGGATAAAAATTATTATAAAATAATATGTTTCTCATTCTGAAATATTCAACAAACTGGGAAATAAGTCTTAAAAGGATGAAATAATAAAACTTCTACATTCACTGCTTACAGTCTAAACTCTTTCAGTATTTCAGGGATCCATGCAGTTGCAGGAAGGGTTTGTGCTGTTCTCTTACCCCCATAATCTTAGTGTGGCACCTGGCACAGGTCGGTGCGAAGAACTGTTCATAGCAGCGCTCACAGTACACACTGTTCTGCTCCTCCACAAAGCACATATCAGCCAAGGATGTCTTGCAGTAAGCACAATTGAATTCTTCTGGGTGCCAAGAGCGACCCATGGCTACCAGGAAAGGACCTCTGGAAACAATCATAATTTATTTGCAATCTTGTTTAATCTTATTTGTATTGCGGAAAAAAAGGCTGAATGACCCTGACTGCAAACCCACTTTGTCAGACACCACGTACATGTGTAAGAAGCTACTGGAACCATGAGGTGCATATAAAAATAACATTCAGAAACCTGAACTGAAGTGGTCTTTTTCAAGACCATTACTCAAAACTGGTTTTAACACTGGTTAAAACATTTCATTATTGTTTGGTCTCATACACTGCATTTACAGACAACTGTTGGAAAAATCAATTGTTTTCATATCTGCATAGCTATAAGTGGTCTTTGTAAGCAGATGAAAAGACAAGAGGAAAAGGCCAAAGGCAACAGAAGATAATGCTACTATTTGAAAGCATGAAATAACAGGCAAATTTCCATCTTTGCACACCCACACCTCACAACAGCTTCCTACCTTCTTTCTGTCTGACAGCACTGCGTGCAGCATGTTCTAGAAATGTCAGACTATCAGGTGACAACTTGCTGTTTTGTTATGTGGAAGACACATTAAATTCATTTTGGTGATTGACTCTGGTGATTGTAGTTAGATATAATGATTATTACTGGAATATTTCCATTCCAGAATATATGAAGGGCAATAATCAGCAGTTCCACATCACCAAACTAGATCTTTTAGTGGGGAAGACTGTTATTAAACATGGATTACTTAAAGTTGGATAGCAGTGCACAGGCTAACAGCAGGCACTGTTCCAGCAGAATGAATTGGGAGAGAAAGGAGAGGCATGCTGTGAATCACTGGTAATAGAGTGTAGGCATTATCTTTCTCCAGACACAAAAGCAACAATTACATTTGGCTGCTGTTCCAAAATGATGCCTTGTTTCTTTTCCCTCCACAATCCCCCCCTCTGCTCCCAGCCCCCTAACTCTCCCAATGAAGTTGCACAAACCTCCTTCAAAGGGTTACCTTAGGACCAGAAACTTGTTTAAAATCAAGCAGGGATTTGCTGCAGCATCCAAGAGCCAAACAATTAGCATGTATAACTTTGCAGTGATAAAAAGTGAACCACACAACAACAAAATGAGCTCTGGAAATGTTAAATTAATGAAGCAGACAACAGACATCCCTGCTGGGTAATTTAACAGAGTCTTAGGCTCTGGAACTGTATATTAATGTACAATAACCAGTCTCTCTGATACTTTTTTTTCTGCTTCATCCCTCTTCAAAGGCCCATGACCTTACCGAATGATGCTGTTACAGTGCCCGCAGAGAGGAGGTTTGTGCAACTTCATTGGGANGAGGAGTTCGGCTGCTGGCTGGAAAACGCTCCGCCCTCTGAACTGTTCCCCGGGCTAATGCAGGGGGCTGGGAAGAAGTTGAAACTGGAGACGGGTAAGCAGGAATTGTGGCAGGGGATAGCACTGGAGCACCCCTTGGTAGGATGTGCTTTGTGACAGTGGTGGTGGATTTTCCAGGTGCAAATTTCTGGGAAAAGGAGTCATCTGTTACCCAGGGAGGGCGACTCGCAGGCTCCGTGTTGGCAGGGGTGTAGGAATGAACTGGTGTTGGCG
>VYZP01049325.1:0-12698 GCA_013400635.1 Hypocryptadius cinnamomeus | reverse complement strand
AGCAACACACTGAAAAATCGTGGTTACTCAGCACAGAGCTCTACACTGACAAGTAAAACACAGCTTGAGGAAAGAAGATAGATCATGGTCCTGAGGGAAGAATGTTGTCCTAAAGGGCTTATGCCACAGGATTGAAAGCTGTGAAGAAGTATTGAAGTAAAAGGGCAAACCAAAAGTGAAATTCAGATGTTTACTCTGCCCTCCTCTTTGTATCAGATACTCAATTTACCCAATGATTAGTTGATAATCTCAGGTTTTATTGAATAAAAAAGATTTTCCAGTCCTTCATGGTGTGAAGAAGAGCTTCAAACTGCAACCATAAAGATTAACCTATCAAGATCAAATTCACAAACTTTAATATTTCTGGGCCTCTGCTATTTTTAATCCTGACCATTCATACCTTAATGTTTGCAAGCTTGCACCTCAAAACCACTGACACCTGGTGAAGAGCCCCAAAATAATGATACTAGCATAGGATGCTCAGGATTAATCTCTATATTTCATGGAGGTATGTAAAGAAATGCTCAAGTAGGACTGGTGTATGAGCAGTACAAGCACATATGATGCATTCCACAGGATAGCTCCTGAAAGCATCCTGAGTCATTGGTTTTGTGGGAGGATAGTTCCTTGAAAGAATAAGGTCCATCTAGAGGGGCAGAGTAATTGGAAAGAGGCACTGGGGATAGGATTTAAACAGTGTCACAGCTACTGGATATCAACTATAAAACATGGTAAACATTTCAAAAACACTTAATAATTGCAAACCAGAAAGATTTAGCATTGTAATAGCGTCCTTAAAGTTGAGTTTTTCTGTAATCACAGAACCTTAAAAGTTGAAAACTCTCCTCTATTGTATACCAGTATGATATCCACAAACACATCACTTCAGTTGCTGTACTAGGAACAAAAACAGGATGGATATTAGACATTGGAAACACTCCATCTGCGTTTACCACAAGGGTAGTTTTTCCCATGGATCATAAGAAGGGCAGCCGGGCATTCCCTCGAGGCAAACAGAGATGTTTTCAGAACATTGTGCAACAGGAATACTCCCTGACAACGTGTCTATAATACTATGTTCTAAATACAGCTTTCTGTACTGCACCTTAGGCTGTTTGGTGGTGAACATATTTTTCTGCCCATTCATTTTCCCTGAACTCATGTAGACACCAGCCGAGATAAACAGCCTTTTAAAAGCAGAACATCTCATTTAGCCACAAAGATGTTCCTTACAAGTCAATAGGTCCATAAAATTTTCTGAAAAACTATCTGGGCATCATCATTACCCAGTTTCTCAATCAGCAAGGTGGAAAAGGTTATGATGAAAGAAATGCACTTAGTCACAGAGTATCTTGTGAGCAGACAGATTCCAACCCACTCCTTGTCCCAGCATCCAGTTTCCTTACAGAGCCTCTATGTGGCCAGAGTTTGATAAAGACGTGAAAAGTGAGACAGTGTCAAATGTCATCCAAGGCTTCCTTGTGGACAGACTTGCAAAAGAAAGGAAAGAAGATTCTGTGTTCATTTCAGTCCCACGAGACTTCACTCAACACACAGCTCATCTAAATGCCACCCCAGGAGGCATCTCCCCAAGCACTAACAACAGGCAAACATCGATCCCTGCCTCGAGGAGTGTGCGAGAGCTCAGCTTGGCTCTCCCTGGGTAGCTCACCAGCTCCTTCTTCGCACCTCTATTAGCACAGCAGGTTTGGTAAATGCCCTGCCATGAAGACAGCAAGTGGAAGAAGATTGTTGACTCTCATGGTCTGAGCAGCTAGCTTCCCTTTACATCTCCATGAATTCCAGCTGCAGTAGCCCTCCTCATTGAGAAAAAGTTTTTCTGTGTGGCTGCTGGTCCTTTCCATTTCACATCTGGAGATTGTTAACCGTATCCCATGGGGTCTGAGTTTTAGCAGTAAAAACACTCCAACAAAGTCTAGTAAAACTGATTTATTTACATTAACTGGACACTGGATACCCAGATAATACTATATAGAATCATAGAATATCCTGAGTTGGAAGAAACCTGTGGGGAACTATATTTCCCTTCCTTTTCACATTGACATTTCACCTTGACCTGTCCTTTGAAATCAATACTAGGGAAACCTCACATTTTAGTGGCCGGAAATTCAGAACTGAAGAGGTCAGAAGCTGAAAATAATTTAAGCATGACATCTCCTCTGTTTAGGAGAGCTTAAGTACATATGAGGGATGGAAGTCCCAACTCAAACTCAAACTTGATGCTATGAGGCTGTGACTTCCCCTCAGCTTATAGCAAACTTGTTTCTGCAAAGTCATAATTTTCTGCCATAGAAAGAATTATATTAGCAGACACTGAGCACATTGCTTCAAATCTTTAAAGGACAAAACACTGCAAGAGGGAAAAAGATATATATACATATACATTATGCAGCTGTATAAAAGAAGAGATAAATAAAGTGGGAGGAGTGCTGACTAGAGCTATAAAAATGGTTTTAAGTTGCTAACATGGAGGAAAAATTACCTATGTGTTAGATATAAAATTTACTACCTTTCCAGAAGGTTATGAATTTGATATCAAAGACTTATTTGGTGCAAGCACATTTCTGCACAAATATCTTTGTTTAACATTTGAGCCACTCTTTGGTGAAAGCCAGAAGGCTAAGTTAAATGTTCTTCAAAAGTAAACTACCACAAGTAACTAAAGAAATCGAAATATTATATTTATTTTAAAAATCACCACTAACAGGGAGAAACAACTGAATAGCTGCAGAATGCTTTCCACTCCATTCAAACAGTAAAAGCCCTCTTGCACTAGACCACCAATGTGCCTAAGTTGTGTGGCAGAGAAACAATTGTTAGAACTGAGAATGTGAGAATGAAGATGATGGTTTGCATCAAATACTTGTTCAGTTATTCTACTTTCTCAGTTTAACTTAGTTTTGAGCCCATCACTGCAAATGTACCAGCTATCAGAGCTTTTTGCTGTCCTCGGTGCTACATAGGTGTGTTCCATGAGATGGCAGAAGACATAACACACCCCAAGGCCACTGCCTGAGGCTTGCCACTGCTGCTATGGTAGTGGAGCATGCTCTCACTCAGCCTCTGACAGGGAGCATGTATCATTTTGGGATTCATGTCATGGATAAAGGTGGTGTAGAGCAGGATGCAGAAAGGCTGTGCTTGGCTGCCTTGTATCTAATTTACAGATGGGTGAACGAAGGCATGAAGTGTTAAGAGAATGCTGCAGACCACACAAGGCTGCAGCCGTGCTGTGGTTGTAGCAAACTTAAACAATGCCTTTGCTCCAAGCAAGGACTGACTCCTGGGGAAAGCATTTATTGCCCAGAATTCATCATCAGGAAAATGAAAGAGAACAGGTTTTATTTGTACTGTAAATCATGTACAGGACCAGAATACTTCATTGCAGTCAGAAGAAAATTGAATTCTGGTGTGGTATCTGACAAAGAGGCAATTTTGTTTTTGTAACTGAGACGAGTTGTATATTTGAGATAAGGGAACCAATTAGCATTTTTGAAGAGTATTGTCATTCTCACTTCAGGAGGAAAAGGTATTGAAATAATAAGATGATGCAGAGGGTCCACTACTGTAAGAAACTAGGTTTGAAGAATTTGAAGGCACCACAGTTGAGCCTTCTGCCTTGTAGGCCAGTGCAGGAAAGCTGATGCAAGAGCTCCGGCAGGGAGCAAATTCATACCAAATTCCCACTAATTGGTAATAAGGACAGCTGAAGAAACTGGCCTCTGAAAGGAAAAATAAAGCTTGAAACCTCAGACCAACTTCTTCAGGAGCAGAACTACTGCTAAAGAGAGTAGTAGATCCACGTGTGTGGATAGATATAGGCTAATGCCTATAAATAGCTCCAAGCTGGCAGTGCTACGGCAGGAACAGAAGCCCGACTGTGGTAACAGCCGGCTTCACTATAGAAATTTTCGTCTTAATGCCATCTTCCTTCATCCTGTAGGAGATGCATTAAAAACAGGCCTGGATAGTACTTTAAAACTCTATCAGGCTTTTAACAAGGTTTCATAAGGTTACATGAGCAATTCTTAAATTTTGTTTTAGAAATTCAGTTCAATCTCTACGCAACACTTACTAAAATCCTAGGTTTCACTGTTTACATGAAAATGCCAAGGAATATGACCCTGAAATACGACTTTTCCATTTAGTCTAGTAAGTGTTCTCTACAAAAGTAGCAATAGTGATAAGGAACCTTATGCTGAAATTCTGTAGATAAATTTGCCAGATTAAAGAAGCAAATATCCTTTACTCCTTTTGCTCCTGTTAATTTAAACCAATAGGCAATTTTAATCCTCCAGAATTAATGTCACACCTCTCAATTAAGAAAAGAATATATAAGCCTAAGTAAACTGTCTTTAATACTTTTGTGAAGTTTAATTCATTTGTTTGCGAAGTGATCTGAGATATCTGGAAAATTAAGGACTATTTTCTTTTCCTAGCAAAGGTTAGAATACAGTTGGGAATTCTGCTGCAGTAATACATGTGAGACTAGTTTCCATGAACATAATGGAAACACTAGATTCTCAAGTATATTTCATCTGCATGGAGTGCACTGAGTTATACTTACAAAAGTAAGAGGGAAGAGGAAAATCATAGCACTTTTCTACCCTTCTGAGGTTGTTGGGGTTCACATTTCTTGCAAGAGTAAACGAGGATAGTCATGCTAGTCTAACATGTACTGACAGGAACTGGTAGGTCTGTGTCACCTGTGAAGGGACCAAGCAGGGGCTAGTTCTTTTAAAATGTTGTGCAGTTAAAACACTATCAGAGAATCTTCAATGCCAAGGAATTTTGCATATTACTATTTATATTTTGAAATTGCAGTCACAGAATGTTCAGACTTGCCCTGCTCTGCCTAGCAATGTATAGGTGGGATCTTCCATGAACAAGTCAACTTGATAAAATACACTTTTAGATTCATCACAGAATTTTCTTCCTGACACTGTAAAACTTACCAAGAGGCTGTACAGTATTATATTACATGGTAATGGTATTTCCAGAAAAAAAAGAATTGCACATGAATAAGGCAATGAAAGTATGCAGGTAACCATGGCTACTGTTGTGAACTAAATAACATTTTTTATACAGCTGTGAATATTTGTATTACTGCCAGCTAAGCTGTAGAGTTCAGATTTGAGACAGAACTGGTAAACACTGAATTCTTGCCTGAAGAAAGGTACTTCCCANACAGCATTCCTGGACAACAAAAGAAAAAAAACATTTCCAAAATGACAGGGCCAGGGCATATGAGAGGGAGCACTTCTCCCTTGACATATTTTCTGTTTCCAAGTTCATCCTTCTTAAATCATCCTTCTGTTTACATATCAGCGTCCCTCTTCTCAAATCAATCATTATCTGAGAAGGAATGGAAACCTAAGGGATTTTCCTCCTTACAGAGAAAAGGTATGCCCCAATTAAAATTATTTTGAATAAGTTGTCAATAGTTACTATACTAAAAGAAAACATAAACACAAAAGCAGTTGGTGAGGTGAACCTGTACTTCCAGTGATATAAACAAAATGAAAATAATGAAACGCCTATTGTAACTAAGTGAAGCAGGACTTAGAGCAACATCTCCTTATTCAAAAATTGAGTCACTTCTTCCTTCCAATAGAGTAAGAGTTTGAAACCCAAGTGAATGCTCATTCATAGACTATGAATTTGTTGACTTTGCCTGGTTTGTAGAGAGTGAATAATTTCTTAACAAAAGTACTGACTAATGAAGCAAATGCAGATTCACTTTGCAGTTCAATCTTTAATAAATTGCCTGTAGCTTCAGGCAAATCACAAATTCCATGTTTTCGTTTCTCCTCTGTATCACGGGGAAAATATTAACTCTCTTCTGCTGGTCTTTACCTGTCCATTCATTTAGGCTGAGAGAAATTTAAGGACTAAACATCTTTTGTTTGTATCAAAAGAGATCAGCTTAGATAGAATTATAGAAATTCTTTAAAATTGTATTATCTACCAATATAATTATTAACAGCTAAATGGCAATATATATATTAAGTATTTCTCTCTATGTATGGTGTGTGTGGGGTTGTGTGTGCACATATATATACACAAACACTACACATACACTATATATACACACTATATACATACATGCATGATAAATGTATTACTAAAGATTTACTATATATAATAATCCTACCAAACTGATGTCATGGAGAATAAAACTATGGGAGGCTCAGTAGCACAGTGTTCAGACAAACAACTGAGAGATCTAAAGACCCACAAGCTCTGGCAACAGTAGAGGCGGCAAGTGTGCAAAGCAGGGCATTCTTTTTGGTTTCTGCATGCACAAAAATGCTGGAAAAAGAGAACTGTTCTGTAAAAACAGTGGTCACAAGAAACCAAATGAAGCTCAATTTCTGCATGCTGGTCTAAAACTATGGATGCCATTTTCAATATACACTGGGTGCTTTAAACTTCTCTCTCAAGCTTTTTCTCAGTGAAGTACAGTACACACAATTATCACCTCCACATTCTATGGTTCTCTCCAGCTGACTACTATTAGCACCTCGTTATTTCAGCATTTGGTTTCCTCTACTTTGTTTTCTGTCTTCTCCTCCTTAACAACCTATAAGGCTATCACTTTTTCTCTTAGCTTCTGACACTTGATTTTCTTTCTCCTTCAAATTCCCTCTTCTTTTCCATCTTTCACTCCTCTGTTTCAGGAGCAGAGACCAAAATACCATCCACCTTAGTCTCTGATCTAAGAATATGTATATTCATCTCCTAACATGATTTGCAGCTGTATGAATTTTTAAACAACTTGCAGCCAACAAAAATTTGTTTATTAATGGAGACATCAGTAAATCTGTGTTAGTAAAAAGACACTTTTAATGGATGTTTCTTTAATAGAAAGTTATATATTTTCCCATTCTTTTATTTTAAAAACTGCCTTAAAATATGACGTTCAGTAGACTGATGTGCATATTTTCTCTTTCTCATAAATAGTTCACTAAAAAAAATCTACATTACATAGATGCATTTGCAAAAGAAGCCACAAAAATGTGCATTGCAGTGACTCAGCAAGTTGGAACCCTGTATATTGGCTTTACAGAAAGCTGGTAAAGCTCAAAATAACAGAATAAAAAGCTAAAAGCCCCAAGAAGCATATAAAATTTCTTCCTGTTGGAAATAAACTGAAAGATGTGATTTGACTGTTACAACCATTTTTATAAAGAAGAATTTCCTTTCTAAGTATATTTGACTTTCTATAGCATGCCTCACATCAGCCTAGAATTTTTATGATATACCAGAAGCACTAAATTTGTACATAACCATGGGTAATATTATTATTTGTAGTAGAGGCCACTTGTGTTGTGCAGCAGAATGGACAATACTAACTCCAACTCTTAGCTGCATTTGCATCCATGAACCTCAGAGGA
Organism: Hypocryptadius cinnamomeus; assembly: GCA_013400635.1. NCBI lineage: Eukaryota > Metazoa > Chordata > Aves > Passeriformes > Zosteropidae > Hypocryptadius > Hypocryptadius cinnamomeus. The sequence goes on along the minus strand of VYZP01049325.1, from coordinate 5,280 downwards.
CTCTGCAGCAGGCAATTCCTCTCTTCACTGTAACTGAATGAATGGGATACTGAGGCACGTGAATGGGAAATCCCTCAGAGGTCTCAGCAAGCCCCAGCACGGCAAGGAGCAGAGGGCAGGCACAGGCAGCCTGGTCTGGCACAGCAGCCCAGCCCCTCCTGGGACACTTCACAGCCAGAATCAGAGGCACAGTACCATAAACCCTCTGGCAGACAGCAGTGTTTTTCCAGCTACCATCACAAAGCCCCACAAAACACAGGCACAAGCTAATGAAGACGTGAAAAATGCTTTTGATCAAACACTACATATTTTCCCTCAGATTGTTCAGTAAAACAGATCGAGGAATAAAAACAGAAATATAAAAATGGGGTTTAAAAGCAGCACTTCAAATATGCAGCATTCCTTGTTTTGAAGAGACAGCAAGCTGTGAAGAGTTGAAGGGTATCAGTTAATAATGCAATGGAGATGAAATAGCAAATCATGTATTGGCCACTGGTCCACCTTTTGCCATTTTGAGACACTTCACACCATCTGCTATTTCCCCATGGTAAGAGCTGCTTCCTGCTCATATAACTCTGGTGTCAGAGGGAAGGAAAGGGTCACCTTAGTCAGGCTTGTGGTCTCTGACAGAAACAAGACACCTCTGAAAGGTTATGGCTCTTCCTGAGTAGGGCACCCGGACGGAACTTCGGTGCGTTACGTAAAGGTCCAAAGGCAGCAGGGACAATTGTAGACCTGCATGACTAATGGCAATGGCTTACACATCTGTCAAAAACATTCTCTGTGCTACCTCCAGTTACTAAAAATGTACACTGTTTTTACTTCTCTGTATCTATGTGGGAAATTTTAAAATATGAACATTGAACATAACAGGTTATGTTAAAGCTTAGTCTTCCACGAGCAGAGGTCCCAAGGTTATCCCCAAATTCTTGATTTCTGCCTACCAGCATGTATAAAACATTACTGCTGTGGCACTATTTCAACATATTAATCATCTGAATATGAAATTACTTCTGCAGAAATGCTGTCTGTTTCCAAATACAAAGACACGCAGAAGACAGCATTTAACAAAGAAAAAAGCTACTTCTAAAAAGTGGTAATTTTTTACAAAAACAGTGTCAAAATATTTCCTTGTATTAGTTTTCCTGAAGCAATAATGATCTCTGGATACAGGGAGAAGCAGTATTTTTTATTCCATCAACTTCAAGGGCTGGAAAAAGCATATAAGCTTTTGGGTTCAGATTCCCTTCCCCAGGTCTGCTGATTCTTCTGGTATTGTGTCCATGTGAAATAACCCACTTTCCAACAATGATAAATAGGTAAAAATCTGGTCACTGAGTTAGTACATATGCCTTCAATTGAAGGAAAAGCTGTCTGCCAAGCTTCAATCAAGTAGATCATAGGTCTGTGAAAAAAAAGAATCTAAAAGGATGGAATTCAGTTGCTATAGTGGCACATTAAACAAATAAATGAGATACCATGGAATGCTGCAAAATATTTGTGGTCTGATTAAGTCATATTTGCCACATGTGTGAACACTAACAGCACAGTTTAGTGAAGTGAGTACAATGTAGTACAGGCCCACTTTTACTTCATGCAAAGTCTAATTCTTATCTGGGTGCTAATGGTAATCAATATGTCCAAGGGTTTATAACACTGCATTTTACTGTAATCATGGGGCAAAACATAGTCCTTTAAATACATAAAAGTAGACAATAAAGGCTTATTAAACTATTATACCTTCAAAGAGATATTTGCATCCTTCCTTGTGTTTGTGAGACCTGCTAAGGAGACAAAGCTCTTCATCGTGATAGCCTCCAGGATGCTCACGTATGGAGTGTTTATTAGAGTACATAACTTGTAGCTGGCAGCTGACTTATTAAACCTTCATCAATATAACCCATCCTCCTCCAATACCTTCATTTTTTCTAGTGAAATGTTCTCTTTTCTTGATAAAAGACTTTGAATATACTCATTATTAATCATAACAATCTATCCCGTAATGTTTGACTCTACTAGCTACCTATGTTCTCTGGAAAAAAACTCAGGGAAGAAACCAGAAATCTATTCTGGTAAAAAGATAAAACAATTGTTTGATTTAGCAGAGAGAAGAAAGCACATATTTTCATTGAAAATGCATACTACTTATTAATGCATTTTTGTACTGATTTTAAAGTTGAACATTTATTTACATTTATAACCTGTAACTATATAACTGATAAATGGTGCAGTAGCACCTGAAAATGTACCATTTTAGGCATTACAGAAGAGTTGTGCACAGCTCCAGCAGTGTCTATGGCAAGCAATATAAGCTGCACAAAAAGTGAATGTTAAAACAAAACCAGCATTCCTAATATTGTCAGAACTATGTGACTGAACCAAATCCATGTCCATCCCACATCACTGCTGGTGTAACAACAAACCTAGCAGTCCAGGGCCAAACTCTGCTTCTAGGAAACATAGCTCAGTACTCCACACTCAGAGAAAGGCTAAGGCTCCCTTCATGTGTCCTTTTGGGGTTTTCGTTGGTTATTTGCTTTGTGCCCATAGTAATCACTCTGACAAAAATTTGTATGAGCAACTTCAGCTGAAAATTTGGCTTTAAGCTTTCATTATCAGTATTATTACTATCAGCATGATTACTACTTCCAGAGTTACACCTAGCTTTGGCTGTTAAAGCAGGGCAGTTTGAAATACAGACAGAACACCTCCTTACCCCTGGTATTTCAAATATGTGACCTTCCAGCTCACCTACAACCCTCACCTTCATCAAACTGCATCTGTTATAATATGCAATGCACTTCACACTTCACAGCTGATATGGGGAAAAAAGGGTCTTTTCTAAACAAAGGACTCTAGTTTTGAGAGTCAAACAGATGATCAAGAATATGTACAGCCTTCTCAGATAAAAATATAGGCAGATGCAAATACATCAGTGTCATTCTACAGATGTCACACAGGAAGTTTCATATGAACACAGGCTTCAAACTCTTGCATGGTTGTGGGTCGTTTTAATCTTAAACTTTTCCCAAGGGTTTGAAGCTCCTGGCATGTCATTGTGCAAATATTACTTTACCTGACCTGTACACCTACATCCAACAGCAACAGAAACAATTCTCCTCCTCAGAGCAGCACCCATAAGCCATTTTCTTGCTCTCAGTTCCTCAAACTAATACATCCCAGGGAAGTCTACCCAGTGAAGAGATGGAAGAAAACATACTCTTAATTTCATCTTTCTTACTGTTTATTTCCCTGCTTCTCTCTTCCTCCTCCTCCTCCCTGAAGTTCTCTTTACCATTTTGAGTCTCTTCCAGCTTGTCTACATTATTCTGTGGCTCTTTATTTATTCACTTGCCTCATCCGTTATTTTTCTTTGCTTTTTTTTTTCTCTAGGTAGGAGTTGGAACAGCATCAGCTGACTATTTAATTCATCTCTTTCCTCCCACCTGTCTTTTCCTCTCATTCAACCATTTTTCCCTAACCTCCCTTTTGTCCTCTCTCACTGGCTCTCTCCCCTTCTTGCTTTCTTTGGTTGCAACTCTGCAACTTGGTGCTGACACGAGATGTTCTCATGCTCTCTGCTAGCAGACTGAGTTACGTGACCTTGTCAACAGAAGGTGGTTAAACTTCTTGAAAGAGATTTCATCTGGGGTTTTCAGCTTTCAGGCCTTCCATTTTCAATGTTCATGCCCAGAATAGCGTTTGCAGGTTTTCCTGTTATTAACTGCTTGAAGACGTTTTAAAAAAAGTTCCTTGTTACTAAGGTTTAGGGATGTTTATATCAGGAGGAGCCTCTGTGTGAGTTTCCTCCAGATTAGTGGAAATAGCAAACAATCGGAAAAATTCAGCATCTGTGTCCAGTTAAAAAGCTGTCTTCACCTTACCCTGATGAGTGTTCCCTGGCAGATATGTAACATGGTTAAGGCCAGCTTCCCACTTCACAAAAACTGCTGTGCTGTTACTGTGCTAGGTAAAGGGGTTTTCCTAATGCCCCCAGAGGATGCCATTTAGACAACCAGGACTTCTTCACCCTAGCAGCCTCTCTCAATTTTCAGGTGCTATACTACCACAGGTTTTGACATACCACCAATTTCCAAGCTCTTCACATAAGTAAGAGAAAATAAAAGAAAATCTTTTAAGCTGGTGCTGTTTTTCTGCCCAGAGCAGGGAGACAATTGATACCACTGTAGCTACGCTCCAGTGGTGGAACTGGCAGATAATGAGGAGAGATAGCAGACAGAGCCACGTAACTGCAGCATAAACATGCAAAAAGGGTACAAATTCAACAACATTGTTTTCATGGGTTTTGCAAATATCCTGAGTCCCCAGGCAACCAGCTTCAATTGCTATTCTCTCCATCAGATGTTTAAATAATAGCCGTCTAGGAGTGGTTAGTCTGTTGGAAATTAAATTAAAAATTTTCCCTGATTTTTATCAGAAAACCTTGCAACTTATGTAGAAAGTGGGAACACCTTCCTGGAGCACTGAAAATTTTATTCACGCCTAGCATATGAAAATATTGTGAATAAATTAAGAAGAGCACTTGAGTTGTACTATCCTTGAAACTCATTTATTTGATTTAGACAATAAATCCCAGAAAAATGTAAATACCTTCTAGGCAGAAGCATGAAGCATTACGAAGGTGCACTACATTTAAAAAGCAGAGCCCATCCATGGGATGTGCTGTATTAGGAAAGCATCCCCAGAAAGTATAATGCACTGTTTCAAATTAACAATTGCTAAAAAGGATTTTTAGGTCTACATGGAGAGAAACACCCTGATGAAAAACAGAGTATCTCCTTGTTCATACGTCAGAGTGACCACTGTGTATCACCTGGCCTGTGACTAATGGAGAGATGGGTTTGTCAAATAACTCACCACTTTTGGACATCCCAATCTTTATGTTCAGGTTACTATGGATTTTGATTGTTGCATGCCTTTTCTATTGTTCTTGTTAAATCACCAAGGAAAAAAGATTTACACCAGAGAAACAACTTTCATAAAATCACGGAATGATTTGGATTGGAAGGGACCTTAAAGATCATTTAGCTCCAACCACCCTGCCATAGCGAGGGACCCCTTCCATTAGATCAGATTGCTCAGAGTCCCATCCAACCAGGCCTTGAACACTTCAAGGGACAAGACATTCACAGCTTCTCTGGACAACCTGTTCCAGTGCTTCACAACCCTCACAGGTTGGAATTTCCTTTCCTCACAAGAAAGAATTTCTTCCTAATGTCTAATTAACTAACCTGCCCTCTTTCAGTTTGAAGCCATTCT
>VYZP01049316.1:1548-23039 GCA_013400635.1 Hypocryptadius cinnamomeus | reverse complement strand
AAATATGGAGAGTTCTGCTTTTTGCCTGTATTTTTCTTGGTGCCTGCCTGTCCATCCCCTCTCTCACTCTTCCACCTTAACTGCTGGTGAATAACCAAGTCCTGCAACACAGAACTACCTGAGTCTTATCAGATATATGAGAGTTCAAAGCACATATTATGCTGAGAATTGTTGCCATTAATGTGAAGAAGAGCACATGGAAAATTAGCTGCTTTGCAGGTGATATGACAGATTCATACTATGACATCTGCAGGACATGCCTTGGTAGATGGCTCTGGCACTACCTGATGCCAGTCCCAGATGCTTGTGAGGAAAACATAATAAAAGCTGTGGAAATAAGATGACTGTGACAAAGAACATGGGGAAATGTTCTTACACCAACTTATTAGGCAGAAGTTTGATTTTGAGCTGGAATGTAAAAGATTACTTTCCTTTTAAAGCATTTTAATATTGTTATAAACACTGACATTCACCTTTTTTCAAATAAATATTCACTTTCCTTATCTTTTCTTGCAGGATTCTACAGTGTTCAAGTTTTAAAAGCATTCACTATTTTAAAAAGGCAGGAGGAAAACAGGAGGTCAAAAGACAATAGGAAAAGAAATATTTAATGAACATTCTAACTCATGGGCTACTGCTTGTTTTATTTAAGAGCATACAGATATTTTCTAGTACTGCAATGTATACCACATAAGTTTTGTTTAATAAATAGTTGTGTCAAAAATAATTTTTAGTTTATTTACAAAACATCATCTTGCAGAAACCTATTGACCAGCACAGAAAAATGTATTACAGGAGAAATATGCTTCTCTACTCATAAAATGGTAATGCATATTTATTTAGAATGTGTGCTGGAATAGTATTCATTTTGGAAAATTACTTCTAGATTTTGACATATCAGAGTGTGTGTGTGTGTGTGTAGATTATTTTTATTTTTGATCCAACATTTCTAAATCAATGACCATTGAGCATCTTAAAAAATTATTTTAATGGAAATATTTATGTGCTTGTCTTAGCATGTCTACATAATTTACCTGTTAAAAAAAACAATTGGAAAATGCAAGATTTGACCAGCATAATGGGGTCAAGTTTTAGAAACAAGAGATTTCCCTGCAGTTCCATGAAGTCAAGGACAAGAGAGTAATGTTCTGAGTGGCATTATAAAAGAATTAAAAAATCAGTTTGCTCATGATTATTGATATATAAAATAATATTAAATAAATAAACAGGTTGCTCTAAGATTACAAAGGAATGAGACAGTTAAAAACCCATCAATATGGAAACAAAGACTGAACAGAGGCAAGGCTTGTTTCCTGGGTTGGACATTCAATAGACCAATACAATATGGAATGGAATAATTCAAACACAATATAATTCTCTTAAGCATTTGCTCACAGCATTTAGCATCCTGTGATGTCTTTCCATAAGAAATGCAGGCAACAAAACCAACTATTAAATACATCAACTACTGAGTGCAGTCCCCCTCTGCTGGATTGACACGAGGTTAAATGAGTTATTGGCATATTCTGTCAGTATGGAGTGCTCAAGCCACATATAGAGAGAGGCTGATGCTTCTGAGAAACAGATTAATTAAAAATGCCAATTAAAAAAATTATTGAAATATTCAATCTAATGAAGCTGGGAAGAAATACTTGGAAAACATGAATCTTTCCTCTTATTGTAGCTGAAATGTGAAAAGTAAATCAATGCAAGAGGAAAGTCTGGACACATGTTGGGGAGCTGTGTGAGGGATTATTGTAGAGCAGAAAAATCAGCAGCATTTCTATAAGGAATCAATATTTCCTTCAGTGCTGGTGTCTGTCCCAGCCTTGCCTGTAGAGTGTGTGGTTGTGTGTGGAGAGACACACAGGAGCTGGGTGCTGTGCTCAGCCGTGCAAGATTCATGAGGGCAGTGGGAGATACAGGGGAAAAGCAGCTTGATTTTGTAGCCCAGTGATGCAGCGACTCCCACGGGGTTTAGTCGTTGTCCCTGATGTTGTTCACATGTTTTATTCAAAGACTATTTAATTCGGTGTTGGTAAAAGACTTTGACACTGCCATCCCCAGAAAAGGAGAACTAGCTGTGAGCTTACAGAGTTACTCTGGATTTGTCTGGAAACTCTTCATCTTTTCATCTTTAATTTTGATTTTTTTTCAGTAGCAGTGTGGTACAGGAGGACCAAAAGTGTCTTTGGTCCAGCCTGGTGCCTGTGCAGGAAATTGGCATGCTCTCCTTGCTGGGAGAAGTTGTGCTTTTAATTGTTTACTGCCTCAAGGAAATCCACAGCTCCCTGTCCTGGTTCCTAACCCCGGGGCTGGCACAGAGTGGTGGTGGCACCATCCCTGCCTGGCTTTGAGAGAACAGTGGGAGCTGTCACCATCATATTTTCTGAAAAATCTCTTTGCCCAGGGTTTTCTCCTGGGAAGCCTCAGAGAAAAAGGAAAACAATTTGCTGCTTTGGAATGTGGTTGCAGGTTGTTTATCCAACGTGTGAATTGTTTTGACTTAATGACCAATCATGGTCAGGCTGTGTCAGGGCTCTGGAAGGAGTCACAAGTTTTTGTTACCATTCTTTCTAGCCTTCTGTCTATAGCCTTTCTCTATTCTTTAGTATAGTTTTAGTTAAGCATTCTTTAATATTATAGAGTATCATAAAATAATAAATTAGCCTTCTAAGAATATGGAGTCAGATTCATTCCTTCCTCCTCTGTCCAGGGGCCCTGAAATTACCACAGGGAGCCACTCTGGTGCCAAAGGGAGACCACGGCTCCTCCAAAGGGAGCTGTGGTTCCCTGAGACTGGGAAGGGCATTCAGACTGGAAATGTTCTGTCCCATGCCACATGGGCACCAATTTTACCTTTTAAGCAGTAAGTATGTTACAGACTCTGATAGCACCTTCCTTTTTGAAAGGAAAAGTCACTTTCCACGTTGTTACAAAAATATATTTATCCATCTGACAACATGCAGAACTACCATGAGAACAGCAGTCTGTGATGGAAATGTTCAGCTTGTTTTACCTGTATCCTCCAGCACTCAAATGGACTCAGGCTACACAATATTGGATCTGAGGAAAACTCACCTGACAGAAATCTACCTGGCTCTGCTGACTCAGTGGTGTGGATGCATCTGGATCACACACAGGAGATGAATAGGACCCCAGATGCTGTTAAATGACATGTGCCACTAACTTCTGTAAAGGATCAAGGACTTTTGCTTTGTTTTGGGTCAAAAGTCAAACTCCAGATTCTGGTTAAAAAAAAAAAAAAAAGAAAAAAAAAGAGGATGAAGCAAAAGGAAAAAAAAAATCTTAAAACAAATTAAGCAAATAAATAAAAAATCAACTTTTTTGATATAATGGAAATGTAAGTTGCTCTCTAATGGTTGATAGGTAGAAAATAACAGCTCAAGATATAATGTTAGAAAGGAAGAAGCTCAGTGTTTTTAAAGCTGGGTTAATGGAGGAGGCTCTAAAGCCACCATGTTCACTGTGTCAACTCTGCAGACCCCAGGCTGACATCCCAGTACTTCACATTTCTCCTAAATTTATTCCAATCACGTTAAAAAAGAGTGGGACCATATTTTTAAAATGTAACCACTGCAGGTTTGGGGAAATGGATATTATTGAACAAATCTATATAATTTCCATATGAGGATGATACAAACGTGCAAGTTCTTCTCCCTGCTGGTGGGAATAAATGAAAGCAGAATGAAATGCACACTTGTTACAAAGACTATTTGCTAAGGCTGCACAGAGCAGGACTTACATGCTGAAAATAAGGATTCTTTTGAATTTATTCCCTTTGCTGACAGAGTTAAAGATCAAATAATCTGCTGGTGCACATTGATGTCTCTGCAGCAGCCCAGTGCTTTCTGCCACACTGTAGTGATTTGCACAGCTTGTATTTGTGCTTTCTCCTGAACATCTGTGTTTTTCTCACCTTTTTCCTGAAAGGAGCAGTGCTTTTTTTTAAGCAGCATCTGAGAATCAAGATTGTGTTCACCCAATGTGAACAGTCTTTATTTTACTTAAGCAGAAGTATGGTTTGTCAGGTGTCTGTCTGTCCTGTGACATCATACTTGTCACTTAACAACAACTTCTGTTGCTAAATAGGATCTCATTAATGAGAATATGGAAGAGGAACCCAGAGAAGAGATGAGGTAAAAGCCATCCTCTGTCTCCTGAAAAGGCACAGTTGGTCCCTTAATAGGTCTTTGTTTCAGTTCATTTCTCTGTAGCATCTGCAGTGAAAATAAGACCAAGGGAAAATCCTATTGCAAAACTTGAGTGTCTGATAGGATTTCTTAGATTGATTTTCTTTTAATAATGAAAAAATTGTGAGTTTGATACTAGGGTCTCCCTGGTCATGGCTCTAAACAATTCCCTCCCTCTATGCTGATTCAAAGTCAAAATCTGGTTAAAATAACATTCTATTAAATGAGCTGTGTTGCCAGGATAGGAATCAGCAGCACTCATACTTATCTTCTACTGTGTGTAAAACCTATTAAGATCAAAATAAATATTTGTGCATTGAAGCTAAACAAATTTTAAGACATTTCATAGAGATAAGTGATGGGAAGAATCTTCACTAGCTGGGTAACCATTCCTGCTCTTCCACTGAAAATATGCTTATGTGAAGACCTAACCTGATCTTACTTAATATTTTCCCATAACCATTCTTATCAGTGGAGCTGTTTCATGAAAGTAAAATTTGGACCCTTGTTAACAAAACTCCCTCAAGAGGATAAAATGAATGGTTAAAAAGTGTGTACACATATATGTATCCCTCTAATAAATGATGCTTTTTGATTCATAAACCATAAAAACTTCAACTTGACTAAAGAGAAAAAAAAGAAAGATCTTCCACGCAGTTACTGACATGCAATTTTTCATTTTTTTATTAGGAGATTTTTCCTTTTAATTTTTCAGGATTTGAAAAATTAACTTAGTCTTTAACTTTTGATTTTTAACATGACCTGGATTTTCATCTTAATAAGGACTCTTTTGTGGTCTGAAATCAACACAGAGTTAACTGGGTTAATGTGGGATGAAAAGGAACCTTTCAGCTCCTCAGGTCAGTATTGATGCTGACTGTGGTGTGGGCTGCAGCTTATGGGATTCAGATGCCAAAGTTTCCTCCTCTCCTCCACAGAGCACTTAACTATGATGGTTTATTTTTCCCATGTGCTCAACCTGCACTAGAAAGGTCTGGATGAACCAGTTATCCTTCTTGGAGCTGTGTTGCTTGTGGTTTTCTTAGCAGTATTTTGCAGCTTCCCTCTTGCTTCTGTGTATTTTTCCTCTGTGTGAAGAGAGGCCATTTCTTCCCAGGGAAAACAGAGTCCAGGCATGCAGAAAAATACATCTTTAAGCATAAAATATATTAAAATATAACTAAAATCAAGGACAGATTTTCCTCTCAAATTCTCTTTCTTGTGCTAGGAGGGATATCAGGGAGCAGGACTTTTGTCCCTAGTTCTCTTTCCAGCCCTTGGGACTCCCTTCATTTGGCACTCCCTTCTTCTCCCATCTTTCTCCCAGGCAGTCCCCAGTCTCCCATATCTTCCTTTAGGTTTTTTCTCCTTCACTGACAATTTTTTTTTTCACAAAACAACCTTGTTCTGTGTGCTCCAGTACTTAACTTTAACAACAGATTATCATTAAACCCAGACTAGAATTTCTTCAGGGCAATATTTCTGCCTGTACATGGTACTTCATGGTGCCATCCTGCATTATCAGTTTGCATGACTAACAATTTTGAATTATTAATAACCCCATTGCTAATATCACTTATTTCACTCTATTTCTATATCTCCAGATGGCTTTTTTACTTTATTCTCTGTTAAAACAACCTATCTCCTTTTGTGAGATTTTCTATTTTCCATTCTCATTCATCATGATTTAGCACTAGTTATTTTGAACATATATATTCTCAAGTAAACTATCTATCCAGCAGGAGTTGGCATCCCCATTTAATTTTCATTTCAGAGCAGGGTCACTGTCAGTCACACCCTGGGTCAGCTCTGATACGTGTGTAATGACAACTACAACAAGGAAAGCAGGAAAGCTGTCATGATCCAACAGGAATACTATTAATGATTCAATTATAAAAACCAGGAAGAATTTAATGAGCAGGAGAGATGTGGTAAATAGGGAGACTATAAATTAAAAAAAAAAAAAAAAGAAAAAAAAAGAGAGAGAGAGAGCATGATTGTATTCACTGTAAGGAACTAAACTGATTAAAACACCAAAAATGCCTGAAAAGGAGCAAATCAGTTTGGACAGCTTGGCTAACAGTACAGTCTTATTCCATATACACTGTAGATGTTGAGAAACAAATTGGTATTTTGAAGTATGGCAGCACAGAATTAGGATTGAAAAACAGCAGAACAACATCAATGTTATGCAATTACTGTGTGTCTGTGGTGGGGAAAGCAGAGTCTGGAGAGAGTTTGGGAAGCCAAACTGTACAAGTGTAAAAAGTTTTCAGACATAATTTAACTCCTCTGGAAAGCTGAAAGTAGAAAGACATATTCTGGAGACAATTGTACATGCAGAGAAAGAGAAAAGTAATGGTTCTCTATATCTGTGAACAGACAGCAGGAAATAATGTAAACATTTTAAGAATCTATCACTGATAGGAATAGAGTTCCCTCCAAACTTCAGGATGCAATATTTTTCCAAATCATTTCTGTACTGTTCCAAGGGGAAATAGAGTGTTTCCCTTTCCCCTACAATGGGTCTGTTTGTTTCCATTCCTTCACAAGCATGCACAGCACACGTTTTCCTCTAGAAAAGAATTAATCCTAAGTCTACTGATCAATGCTGTGAGGGTTGTTGTTCACAACCTCTAAGGATGAGATTGAGCAAAAATGTTATTTACTAGTGAATTCTTCTTTCCTTTCTGTGGCTATGTCAGAATATGTTGTCCAGAATTACATAAACTGATTTTTCATTTTGTTTGGACACAGATTTCTTAGACAATCTTTTAGAAGTTATGTTCAACTCCAGTCATGAATGTAATATGAGATTTAAAACCAAATCAACTTCTCTTAGGAAGGAGAAGAAAACTCCTCAAGTACTGGCACCAGCAGCAAAATAATAATTTCTTTTTTTATCAGAAAAGAGAAATATGAAGGGAAAAGATGTCACAGCATTTAAAATGCTTGCATTTGTGTGTGGACAGAGAGATAGATAGATAGATAGATAGATAGATAGATTGACAGAGAGATTAAAGTTATATCTAAGAATACATTAAAAAAGCTTGAATTTGAATGTTCAAATTCCATGAAGATAGTTTCCATCAGGAAGCTTTGTTTCATCTGTCCTAGACATCCACCATCCAAAGAACAGACACTGGTTTGGCATATTTCATTAGCATATATGTGATAAAATGCCTCTGAAAAAGTTATGGCCTAGACATGCGTAAATACAGTAATTAAATATCCTGAGGCAGATTAAAATGGAAAATTCTGAATTTAGAATCCAGGAAAGGGGAAGAAATGGATGTAGTGTTAAAAGCTGGCGGTTTTTTAGCATATAGTTGTCTAGGGATGCACCTAAAAAAAAAAAAAATCCAGAAGGGTTATTTAAGTTAATGTTTCACATCAAAATAAAGATAACTAAATAAAATTATGAGGCCAGCCTTGCACAGCTGCTGTTTGAAAAAAGTGCAGTGGTGTAGGAGCTGTTCCCTTAAATAAAATTTCTTTATGAAGAAATTGCACAGATGGATCCTTATGTGAAGCTGAAGGGGGGAGTGGAATATGAGACAAAGTCTTGACAGGGTTTTGTAAAACCAGGTATATATAAGGAAAAACTCACCAGAAGAGCAGAGATACCCCAAAAGGACTGAAGCAAGCAAACAAGATGTCCTGTTCTGAAGGAGATAGGAGGGAGAGCCTGAAGAAATCATCCTTCACACCATGTTGTGGCAGTGACAGAAACATTCTGGTTTTATTCATGCTTTTAAACCCTTCAGGGATTTCTTTTTTTATCTTTCTTAGAGGATACCCTCCCCAGGCTTTGCAATGTTTCTTTATGTTTTCTGATTCTTCTTTATGAATTAACTGAGGGTTAGCCTACATTTTATTTTCCACCAACAATGCTTGTGTATTTGAGAAAATATCTTTCCAATCCATAATAGTCAGGGCAGTCTCAAAATTATAAAGCATGGGTGAGCTAAGGCTAAAGGCAACAGAACTTGCAAAAATTACAACTTTCAGTCTAGATCTGGAATTTATGAAAATCAGGAGAGCTTCATTTATTGCCCATTGGGATGTCCAGCTCTGGGACATGCCTCCCCCATTCTGTGTTCTGAAGTTAGGTCAATGCTGACTTTCATACCAGCTAATCAGATGTTACTTCATCCCAAATTTGAATTTATATTACTTTAAAATGAAAACAATGAGTATGGTAACAGAATCAGTGAGGGCTTCAGGCAGAGCAGGGTGTTTCCTGTTGCCTACCCTTGTACCTGCTTACACACATTTTCTGTCAGCCAAATTGCTTCTTCATGTTAATATCTTTCATAAATTTATCACATGAGTTTGATCCACTGGCCAGTTACCTTAATATCAAGTCTAGAAAGATGAATATAGTTCTATTGAGACATTTTAGAAAAAGATGTTAAATGACATCTTTTTAAATACACACACAAACCCTTTCCTGCAGAAGCTATAACATGTCCCAGTAAATATCAATACTGGTGTTGACACTGTGTGCTCAGCAGCTGAAAATCAGGCCTCCGGAAACACCTTTGTTGGAAACACTCCAAAAAGAAGAATTTACCAGGGAAATGTTTTTTCTTAATGGGGAAAAAGCCCTCAGAAGGATTGGTGCATTCCTCTACTGATGAAATAGATTCTTCCTTTGGTGACACAATAAAATTCAAGGTTGTCTGATAAAGTTAATGCAATAAATATGGATACAGGGAGGAAAGAGGAGAGACAGGGGGTGGAGTAAGAATAGATAAAACTCAATTTCATGAATTTGTATATCCACATATCTCTACCAAATACAAATAAAAAAGGGAATGACTTTTGCATTTTGTTGAGTCTACTGGGGAAAAAGACTTAACTGCATTAAGCATTAAAATAAGAACGAAAGGAGGGGATTTTTCATGGTGCCAAGTCTGAGAGAGCTACAGAACACATAATACCACCTGCTAGAAACATTTTTGTAGCAAGGTTTTAGTGTCTAAGGGGCTAAACAGTGAAACAGCCCTCAGACAACGTTCAGTGGGGGAAACAGGACAGGGAATGCCCTAAGCCTCCACTTAATGCAAATGCTGCAACTCCAAACATCCCCTCAGAATCACAGAAGCAATCAGGTTGGAAAAGACCTCTGAGATCACTGAGGTCACCCAACACCACCATGGCACTGAATGCCACATCCAGTCTTTCCTTAAACCTCTCCACAAACAGTGGCTCCACCACCTCCCTGGACAGGCCATCCTAATGTGAAGAAATCCCTTCTGATGTCCGACCTAAACCTCCCCTGCTGCAGCTTAAGGCTCTGTCCTGTCATCCTATCACTGATTGCCAGGGAGCAGAGCCCAGCTCCCCCTGCCCCAGATTTTGTATCTGCAGAGCATCTTTCAGCTGTAAATCACAGGAATGATTTTACTCAGGTCACATCCTCTGTCCCTGAGCTGTGATGTCTCTACATACTGTGAATCTTGTTATCTCCAGGCTGATACATTCACAGTTACCTGCATGTGTCTCTCTGTGTGAGTTACTTCTTTCTGACTAAACACAATCAGCAAAAATAGAAATTTCTACTAATCCCGTCTCTGTGGGACCACAGAAACCCCTGACATTTGTCTGTAAGCTCTATTGCACACCTGGCCAGAACAATTCAGATTCTCCAAAGACCTTGTGTGGGCCTGCTGTGCCCCCTCGGGACAGTCAGGGTCTGCCACTGAGCTCTTCAGGTGTCAGCTAAACTTCAGTCTTGGAGCTCAAGACAGAGCTGGGCATCTCCACATCCCACAGAATCACTAATGCATTGTCTTATCTCTTGCACAAAGTCTTTCCTTGTTCTAGGAAACTTTGCTTCAGTAATAAAGATAACAGGCAAGTCAGTGTCTCTGCTGATTGTCGATATTTATTAGATTTTGCAGAAACACACACTAAATTTTATCCTCCATAAGCCCAAGCTCAACTTAATCAAAGTTTAGCACGATCTTAAGGCTCCCTTCTGATTCTGTCAGTGAAATCATTTTTATCTGATTTTTTCAGTCTTTTGCTCTGTTCCACGATTGGGCTGGGCAGGATGAGGGTTGGAGCATATGCCTAGGGGAGGTTCTGGGGCAAATGCCTAGGGGGTTTTCTGGGGCAAATGCCTGGGGGGGGTTTCTGGGGCAAATGCCTGGGGGAGTTTCTGGGGCAAATGCCTAGGGGAGTTTCTAAGCCAAAGCGAGAGATCTAATCNCCTCAGACAACGTTCAGTGGGGGAAACAGGACAGGGAATGCCCTAAGCCTCCACTTAATGCAAATGCTGCAACTCCAAACATCCCCTCAGAATCACAGAAGCAATCAGGTTGGAAAAGACCTCTGAGATCACTGAGGTCACCCAACACCACCATGGCACTGAATGCCACATCCAGTCTTTCCTTAAACCTCTCCACAAACAGTGGCTCCACCACCTCCCTGGACAGGCCATCCTAATGTGAAGAAATCCCTTCTGATGTCCGACCTAAACCTCCCCTGCTGCAGCTTAAGGCTCTGTCCTGTCATCCTATCACTGATTGCCAGGGAGCAGAGCCCAGCTCCCCCTGCCCCAGATTTTGTATCTGCAGAGCATCTTTCAGCTGTAAATCACAGGAATGATTTTACTCAGGTCACATCCTCTGTCCCTGAGCTGTGATGTCTCTACATACTGTGAATCTTGTTATCTCCAGGCTGATACATTCACAGTTACCTGCATGTGTCTCTCTGTGTGAGTTACTTCTTTCTGACTAAACACAATCAGCAAAAATAGAAATTTCTACTAATCCCGTCTCTGTGGGACCACAGAAACCCCTGACATTTGTCTGTAAGCTCTATTGCACACCTGGCCAGAACAATTCAGATTCTCCAAAGACCTTGTGTGGGCCTGCTGTGCCCCCTCGGGACAGTCAGGGTCTGCCACTGAGCTCTTCAGGTGTCAGCTAAACTTCAGTCTTGGAGCTCAAGACAGAGCTGGGCATCTCCACATCCCACAGAATCACTAATGCATTGTCTTATCTCTTGCACAAAGTCTTTCCTTGTTCTAAGAAACTTTGCTTCAGTAATAAAGATAACAGGCAAGTCAGTGTCTCTGCTGATTGTCGATATTTATTAGATTTTGCAGAAACACACACTAAATTTTATCCTCCATAAGCCCAGGCTCAACTTAATCAAAGTTTAGCACGATCTTAAGGCTCCCTTCTGATTCTGTCAGTGAAATCATTTTTATCTGATTTTTTCAGTCTTTTGCTCTGTTCCACGATTGGGCTGGGCAGGATGAGGGTTGGAGCATATGCCTAGGGGAGGTTCTGGGGCAAATGCCTAGGGGGGTTTCTGGGGTAAATGCCTGGGGGGGTTTCTAAGCCAAAGCGAGATATCTAATGCCCTCAGGGCCAGGCAGGGCTCTGTCACTGGGGATGGGTCAGAGGGGTCAGGGCTCTCTGTGGTGGCATTAGGGGTTTGTCTGCTTTGCCAAGGGACCCCGTGGGAGCTCCTGTGGGTCTGTTGGCATTCAGTGCTGTGATGCCCAGAACCCACCGAGCAGGAGGTGGGGATGGAGTCTGGGGCTTGGCAACCTCGTGATGTAGCTCTGGTGGCTGTGACATTGCAGAGAGCAGGTCACAGTGGGAGCCAACACCAGGCAGCTCCTGTCTCATGCTCCCTCTCCCTGCTGGCCCCCTTTCCCCCCACCTGTCACAGGCCATGGCTGCGGCGATCGCGCTCCTGGTGGCCGCGCTGGCCGCGCTGCCCAGGCTGACACACGACCCACAGGCCGACGTGGCCACGGCACAACAGATGCAGCAGCGCAAGGAGTTCCTTCACCAGGAGATGACACGGCTGTGGCAGGAGGTTGAACAGATGACATCCCTGGAAGGAGCCCTTGTCCATTATGTGTTTAAGAATTGGCTGTTTTGGGCCACTGCAGCGGCCATGCTGGCGGAGGTCTGCTGGCTGGCCTGGCAAAGGAAGCTTGCCTCCAGCAGCAAGGATGATAACAAGGGGAAACGAAACCTCAGCAGAGCATGCAGTGGTGCCAGGCTTTTGGCTCAATCCACCCCATTACCAGTGCAGGAGCTGCCTGACCCGTGCAGGAATCTGAAGCAGCTGGTGCGTGACCTCCTGTATATCAGCCGAGAGTTCTCCAGGAGGACTTTCATGCCACAGATTTACCCAGACAGAGGAATGGATGGCAGCCATGAATCCTGGAGTATCTTTGAGAATAGAATCTTCTACCAGCTGCTCGTGTTCCTGCGGCCACCCCCTGGTCACTCCTTCATCCTGGAGCAGGACACTTTGAGGCAGCACCCAGAGAGGTGCTCTGACATCCGTGTGGTGCTGGAGTGCACGTGCTCCATGGAGCGTGTGTTGGGATATTCCTTGTGTTTTGTCCATCGCCGGGGCAAGAAGGTGCTGCGGGATCACAAATCACTGGTCCTAGAAACTCTCTGCACAGGCTTCTACTTAAATGTGGAGCACATCTCCATCTGGGTGCAAAACTTGCTGTGTTCAGCCTGGCTGCGTTTGCCTCAGTGGCCGCGCCGGCGTCTGACGCCGCTGCCCTGCTCCCGCTCCTGCAAATTCCTGGTGAGCAGCCCCTCCAAGGAGCAGAGCTGCACTGAGATGTTCTTTGCAGTGCATGAAGGCAGAACAGGCAGCTTTGTAGTCCTGGAGTAGGCAGCAGCTTCCCCATGGATCATCTCAAGTGCCATCATGCAGCTCGTACAGGACAAGCCTCTTTTCAGCATGGGCTTGGGAAAGACAGGTCCTGCTGGCCACCCTGGTGTTCTGTGACAGGGTGCCTCACATGGGGAAGTGAGGGAAGGGCTGTGGATCTGGTCTGCCTAAACTCTAATAAAGGAGCAAAATTTAAGATTTTTTTTTTCCTTTTGACAAAGGCAAGAATTTTAGCATTTTTATGGAACATTTAAAATGCAGTGGCTTATGCTGCACAAAACCGTTTTATAATTGTCAAAATAAACCACTGATTAACAAACAGTTAAGTGCTGGTTGAGATTTTTGTTCAGTTCAGCACAAAAATGGAATTCTGTTTTGTAGTGTCATAATATTGTCAGCTTCTGTTTTATTTACTTCCTAACTTCATAAGAACTTCCAGGTGATATTGCCCATACATAGGGAATAAGGCAATATCCCAAATAAAGCACATAAATCACTGAATACTAGTTTCACACAGTCTAGACTTGAACAGTAAGCAGAATAATCCATGCCTGAAGGACTGGAAGCTGAGCCACAGGCACCATAATACAGCTGGGGCTGCATCATAATGCAGTTGAGCTGGGGCTCAACTGCCCAGTTGAAGTCTTGTCTATAAAGCATCTATTTTTTTCTCTAAGTGAATTAATGTATAATTTCATCCATTTTAAAGAGTAATAAAGCTCAGCCCTTGAAGAGTGAGTTAGGGGGTTACACCTGCTGGTAGCACTGGCACATCTACATATTCATGGCAAGTACAGAGTGGAACATTCATATAATGTCCTTACATTACATGAGGAGCAAGCTGCCTGTCTGAAGGGGTATAAATGCCTGGAGAAATTCTGCAATAAAAGTCACAGTGCAGGTTTTGGAATACTGGGCAGGATATCTCCTGAAACAAATCACAGCAGACAGATTTTCAATACCTACTGCTCTGGACAAGCCCAAAATAGCATTGTTGTGAGGTTTAAGTTCATAATTTGTCAAGCACAGTATTCCTATAGTAGCTAGTGCAATGCAGTTCAGATTGTGAAATCAGTGCCAATGTGAGCCACACATTGAGTCACAATGTGAGCCACAAGTTTGGTGCAGAACAGGAAATTACCATACAGGAGAGCTGCTTGTGGCTGAATATTGCCCAGTAAAAATTCTTCAGCCTCCCTTCAAAGAGCACTTCAGGTGAGGCTGTGCCTTCATTCCAGCATATGATTGCAAGCTGGCACACACACGCCCTAACTAGCATGAAACTGGATCAGGGCAGGTTTAGATATCAGGAAAGGTTCTTCACCCAGATGTGGTTGGGCACTGAAACAGGAACCCCAGGGCAGTGGTCACAGCACCAACCCAAGAGAGTTCAAGAAGCATTTGGACAAGGTTCTCATGCACATGGTGAGATTCTTGGGGTTGTCCTGTGCAGTGCCAGGAGTTATTCTATGATTCTATGGTTCTAAACTTCTAGCAACTTCTAATAGGAAGAAATCATCAGGTAATTTCTGTATACAGCTGGAGTTAGGTGATCTCTAAGGTCCCTTTCAACCCAAACCATTCTATGCCTCTAAGAAGCCTCTTTTTCAAGTCTGTGCTTCCTCCAGTTTACTTAAACCAGCCCTTGATTTAAAATGATTCAAGCCTATGATTCTTTTTCCAGACATGGTGGCATGCTTTGTTAGAGGTCTGTATCAGTGTCTTTAAAAATCTGAGAACATCATCCACATAAATATTAGAATATATATGTATGTACAAATAAAAAGGAGAGGAAAATTAAAAGAAAAAAAAAAGAAAAAAGAAGGTTGTCAATCTAAGAAAAAAAGTTCAGGAATACTCATGAAGATTTGCATTTTTAAAAAAGCCTTACTGGGAAGTCAATCACAGAATCACAGAATGGGCTGGGTTGGAAGAGAACTTTAAGATTATCTCATTTCTTCTTCACTAGCTCATGTTTCTCCAAGCCTCGTCCAACCTGGCCTCGAACCTCTCCAGGGATGGGGCAGCCACCATTTCTTTAGGCAAATAAAGAAAGACAACAATACATTATTGATCCAGAGACCAGGATCAGAGTAAACAGGTAACAGGCTCCACTTTAAATGTGTCACAAGTCAGATTGAAGAGTTCTCTTACTTATCCATCAGCATGAGAAACTCAACCCCTGTTACGAGGTCCAAATTCCCATTTTAGAGCCCACAGGGGAGCAACAGCCACTTATGCTGTGAGAGAAAATGCAGATCCATACAAAGGAAAGCGATTCCAGGCTGTCCTGTGGATCCAGCCATGAGCAGGTTCTCCACTTCTGTGCTTCAGGGCATTCAGCTACCGGGACAGCAATATTGCCCAGTGGCTTTCCTGCCATCTTCATTAGGTGTGAAGAAGCAGGTCTGACAGAAGCTCCCAGGCTGTGGAATCTGCCAGTAAGTCACTAATTGAGCTGTGACAAACAAAACATCTGTAAACATCTGCCAAAAAAAAAAAAAGGTAAATGTGATTCAGCCATGGTGCAGATGAAGGAATAGATGACCTGCCAAGCTGTATTCTATTCTCTTATAAAGGAAAAATCAAAGTGAACATATTGAGTGGCATGTAATGAAGGGCTTGCTTCATACTTAGTTACAAGCACGGGAATTTTTCTTATGAGAAGTAGCTCTCATAGTCTATAGGGTGTTCTTTAAATAAGAAAGGAAACAAAAAAATCCATTTGTGGGATTTTTTTAAATTACAGATGAGAGGAACTGGGCATTGTTTTGGAAAGCACTGAGCATAAAGACAATTGTGAAACATCATGGTACTCCTTTGATAAAATTAATGAGAAAGAAAAAGACACTTATTTCAATAATCCAAGGATTTCTCCAGACCCAGTGACACAAAATGCACGTAGCATTTTTTTTTTAGCGTTGTATCTGACTGCTGCACATTTTGCAGGTGTGAAGGTTCACCTCTTTTATGAAGAAGGGAAGATGTTAATAAGATTTCAAATACTGATGCACTAATTCCTCCATTCGTGTTCTTTTACCAGTCACCTACACAGCATTTAGTAGAAAACTCTCATTTTCCATGTCTAGAGAAAAAAGATTAATGTCACTTGCCTCTTAAAAAGACCTGAAAAAAATGTTTATACTGAATTTCTTCATAGAAAGCAAAAGCAGCAACCTAACACCAATGGAAAGATTGTCACATTCCAAGGAGAGCCCCTTCTGTGCACAACATCTCACAGCAGTGAGTCTTGGAATGGCAATTCAGAGCTGGCCTACACAGTGTATTAAAAATTGATTTCAGTCGAGATAAGACTGTAAAGGTGAGCATAAATCCCACTCTTGAAACTGATATAAACATTTCATTAGTTATCTGCTCCCTAAATTTCTAATGGTAGCACCCCTGGGATAGAAGGGGAGGATGTTGCCATCTGAAAATCCAAGTTCTGGCTGAGAGTATTTAAATAATAATTAACTGCGTTCATGTGGATGTTATCTGGGGACATTAAATCTCTTAGTTAGACTTCCTGTGGTTTGCATGCCAGTAGTTTTCTGAAACACAGAATTAGGGGTGTGGGTGGCATTCACTGGGAAGTCCATTTACATCAGGCAATTACTTTCTGAACAAAATCACACCTCTCATTTCACTGAGACCCTGTAGGTGAGTATAATTGGCATTTTTTTTATAGTCACAGCTGAATTATGTTTAAATTGCCCTCTGAGGAATGCAAGGAGTTCTGTTCTTTTTTAAAATATTGGATTTTTATCAGATAAACTGTTCACATACACATTAAAAAGTGAGTGATAAAAACTCTATCAGTTATTGAGCCACAAACCCCAGAAATTTCCCCTTCTTCATTCATTAGCCCTGTTAATTATATAGATCTTAATTAAACAGGCCTTTGGAGATTAGTTGGAACATAGTAAGCAGACAAATATAAGGATAAATCTACCACAGGGAAAGAATCAGGTGTTAGCTGCTCTTTATGGAACAAAGTGTGGCGGAAAATTTTCTTGACAAAAGGAATATAAAAAATGTCAGTATAGATCAGCTGCCCAGAAATATGTATTCTGGGTTTAAAAAAATCAAAGAAATTGAGCCAGAAGTCATCTGCTCTTAATTCTGTCTCAGTCCTTGGGACTAATGTTTCTCACTAATTAAGCCCATCTGGAATCCTGGAGTCAGAGGATAAGAAATATGGAGCACAGGGATTCTGGCCAGGTGAATTTGGGCATTGGAAGGAGCACTGATTGCCCATTCCATGGGCCAGCAATCTGGGAATCTGGCCTTACCTGTTCTTCATGGTTTTCTCTTTAGGTTTTTTTTCCCCCCCTCCCCAGCTACAACAGCCAAACCTCAAGAAAGGAATAAAGTGCAATTATTTTCAAGTTTTTATATTGATGAGAAAAAGCTACAAGGTCATGGAATATAGCATAGAAAGAATTGTTTTGGCATGGAAAACTAAAATGTAACAAAACTGAATAAGCCCTGGTAAAGCAGGTGCCTGTGTTAGCATTCATAGAAGGTTTCAGAGAGTGTGGAACAATGCAAACCATTTTAATTACAGCTGGTGCATTCTAGTGGAACATTAGTTTTACATCATGAAACCCACCATCACTTTCAAAGCTGTGAGGTTACTAAAACATTACTTTTCTGTTTAATTGTGATTGCCAAGTATGATGTGAATTTCCCCTCCTAATGCAATTTCATGCACCTTTAGGGCAGCATCTCTGTGAAAATTGACCCATAATTTGTGTGAAATATTATTGTAATATCCATGTTGGAAATGGAGCATAAAATTATACTAATATGTACATACAGGCCACATTTGCTTATTTTCAGGGCCTTGTTTCAAGACTTTTATTTTGTCTACTAGGTTTTTTCAAAAGGGATATTTTTGAATCATTTAGTAAATACATGGAGTTCTAATTTTGATCTGAAAAAATTCAGATCACTATTACTCCATTGCTTTCCTTATATCAAAGAAGGTGTCTTAAGAATCAGACTCAGGTTATTAACTCTAGGATACAATTTTAAGACACAGCTGCATCCTTCAGCTTTACCTATGACATCTGCAAACACCAGAGTTTAAATGTGTTGTATTTTGCCCCTTTTTCCTGTCATTTAGGACACTGAAACACTTTGTTCAGTATTGACTAGTGGAATTTTAGGACACTAAAAAGTGTGGCCCCTGTGGGCTTTTATTTGTGGAATATTTTTTTACTAAAAAAAGAAAGCTAGAATCATAGAATCCTATAATGGTTTGGGTTGGAAGGGAAATTAAAGATCATCTTGTTCCAACACCCTGCCATGGGCAGGGACACCTTCCACTATCCCAAGGTGCTCAGAGTCCCATCCAACCTGGCCTGGAACACTTCCAGGGATGGAGTGTCGACAACCTCTGGGCAAAGAATTCTTAAATCTCTCAGTAACCAATGAGGTTACTACAACATTTGCTGTTGCAGGAATTCTCATCTTGTCATCTGAGCAAACTCTGAATGAACAACTTTTATTTCTAATGTTTAGCTCCCTAAAGTTATGTGAAATGAAGCCAACCAGTAGTGTCCAAACCCACAGAAGTGTATAAATACTTCAGTCTAGCTGAATCTCATGGATTTCAGACTCTGGGATTGGTTTTGTACCTGTGTAACTTTCTGAGAGAAACCTCCTAGGGGTTCCTAGCATGCCATAATTGTTGTGCAAACCATAAGTCTTAACACTCCACAGCTGCTTGTAAAAAAAATTCCTCATGAGGAAATAAGTTAAGTCTGAGCAATATTTGCAAATCTCAGAGATGATATTAATTTCTGCAAGCTTGCCTAAAACTTATATTTGCTTATATTCCTAAAAAGTCAACAGAAATAGAGACCCAGTGATCTCTTGAATGGCTACAATTTCCAAAGCCTTTTTCTGCCTTCAGAGAAAGTTTCTGCATATCACAGCAAGGCTGCAATTACTCCAGCACTGCAGAAATGTGCTCATGCTAAAGAAAGAGCCTAATTATCCTCCTATTTCCAGCTTGTCTTTCTTGGTACAACACTTGAAAGGTTTGTGTCACAGCATTGCCTGTAATCACACATGATCAGTTTGGGTCTATCTTTAGGTCTCAGCACCTGCATTTTGTTACTGAGTTAATTTGAGGGGATGTTTTATTGTTCAGATGTCTGCATGTTGGACCTAGAAGACTGAAGGGAGAGAATGGATGATGTCCGCATTCAGTCAAGCTGGACAGGAAGTAAATATTTACAGGAAATAATTGAATTAAGAATAAATAATGTGAATTATAATAGGAAAAGAAATTTCATTAGGTAGGATAGCTCCTTGACAATGAGAAAGACAAACTCCTCTATTAAATTGTCCCTGTGGGACTGTAGCCCAATGCTCCTTAGGGTGAAATCCTCAAGTTATGGACATTATTTTCTGTTTAAGAAGGTTATTTATCCTCTATGTCACCAAAATATTTTAACAATGTGTTACTCAGCACCTTTTTTCCCTGTTTCAACAATATTTAATCTTGACTTGGGCTAAATTTAGGACACTTTAAATGAAGAAACCTTTTTCTCTGTACGAAGCAGAACTGTCTCTGTAAGGTTGGAGAGCAGCTCAAACACTGACCCAAAGTGATGCCCTGAGAGAGAATCACAATGTATTTTTTCTGTCATACCTGCTTCCACATCAGATTTTAGAGTTGTCTCCAAATTTATGATTTATCAACTGACTTGGGGCGGAGATAAACACAAAGCAAAAGTTTCCAACTGCTTTTGAACTCAGATTGATCAACTCCTTCAGACCTTCAATCTTGGAGTATAAATCAGAAGAATTATAAAAAAGAGAAGGATCTTTCCAGCACAGTTAGGAAATTGGTCTTCCTATATCCTTAATCTCTAGGCATGAAGGTTTTTTAACTTGCTCCATCATTTTAACTGTTTCCAACCTGCCCCACCTCAGCATTGTTACCAAATATGCAATGCATACTTACACAAACAAAGTATACTGAAATCAGAGGTAATTTATAAATTACATTACTGACCAAAACATTCTTTATGGAAATCCCCTCCACGAGCAAACCTCATCCAAATAGTTGACCACATTACAAGAATTTGGTGGACCTTTCTGACGGCAATAGAACTTCAAATTTTACAAGTAGTCAATTGATGTTATCTCAAGTGTTTTAAATTCATCACTACTAAATGTCAGTTGCCTGTTGAATAGCAAGTGGGACCCTTAATGGAAGTCAGTTAATCTTTGTGGTGAATTATTAGTTATATAATACTCAAGTACTGTTAAGGATTATCAGGACAAGTCCTTGCCTCACAGAGTTCAGACTGAGAATCTGATTCGGCAAATCATTCTCACATGAATTTATTGAATCAAGCAGTCTCACTGAGCTCAGAGTTAAAATTCTTTTATACATTTAAGCACACACAAAATTTTCGTACATGTGTTCAAAAGTATCACTTGAATCTATTTTTAATTCCATCTCTATTTAATTCCACCTCTGTTTTATTCTCTCTGTATAAAACACCTAGAGAAGGTTTTGGAACACACCAAACAAATTTGTTCCTTGTAACTCTAATACTACAATCAACTTTTTTATTATTGAAAAAATGAAATAGGAAGAAGCTTCCTACAGCTTCCTACAAGAGACATTACAATTATAGACATGCTTGGACTTCACCTTGAGGGGGTTTGTACTTTAAGGAATAAAGAACATTTCTCTGGCATTCTAATAACAAAGGTGGATCCAGCACATACTACTGAATGGCTGAAATCCTGGATCCTTCCCCTTCCTGTTTCTATCCTACTCTATACTTCTTCCTGTCAGTAAAGGCATATATTTCTAGTTTGATGGCTGAAAACCAATCCCTTTAAATCAATAAGATCCTTGACACCGAATTTAAGAGGAATAGGCTTTGGCCTTGAGACTTTCAAGACAGGAATATATCATTATTTTAAGCCATCTCTGCAGAGGAAGTGGTTCAGGTGTTCTGGTGTGCTTGTGGTTGAGCTGCCAGACAGCAGACACTGAACCCCAGAGCTCTGGATTTAAGTGCATGAGCTCTCCTGCCTGAAGTATGGAAAACTCCTATATTTGCTCATTGACCTTTGTAGTTGGGCCAGCCAATATTAACAGGGGGAATAAAGACACCATAGCAGATGGGCTACAAAGGCCACCACCAGCCTGGATACTGTGCTGAGATGTTTTATATTAACCAGAATTGTGCTTTAAGAGGCAGAGGAGAAATGACAACCCTGAGAACAAGGAGCTCAGCAGCCACTGCAGTTAAAGGGAGGGAAGAAGGGGAAGAAGGAATTGTTGGGGGCTGTATTCCTGTTTACTCCAGCACTTGTCTGCACGTCTCTATTCCCTGGTGGGACGGAGGCAGTGTTGCTGCTTTGCTCCCTTGGGTTCCCTGGTTTGTGAGGTCCTTCCTGCAGCTCTTACAGGTTTGTTGGAAACTGCCACATCAAAGGAAGAGCTGTGGTTTCAGAGGGTGCAGCATAAATGGGGGTGGTGATGCAGGAATGGATAGCTCCAAAACTACCCCTACTCAAATCTGTGTCCAGAGAAGCACGGAATCATTAAGGTTGGAAAACAACTCTAAG
>VYZP01049308.1:0-44494 GCA_013400635.1 Hypocryptadius cinnamomeus | reverse complement strand
TTTGTTCCTCCTGGGATCTGATCATCAGCAGGATGTATCCCCTGTGCTTTTGTATTGCTGTGCCCAGCCAAAGGAATGGTGCAGTTAATCAGCAATTCCTGTCTGTCCTGGGGGAAGGAAGGATTTGGTTTTGAATGAAGACATGTTGCTCCTCAGGTTAAATATAAAAGTGAGTTTATGGTAGGAAAGAGACATAAAAATTAGTGGATTCTTTAAAAATTTATTTTCTTTTTCAGAAACACTGAATAAAGAGGTTTTTTTTTTTCCTTCCTTTTCCTGACTTGCATTGATGTCTTTTCAGTTGTTGTCTTTATTGGTTTCTTGGAACCAAAATCTTGATTACTTTTGTCTTTATAATATCTTTGGCTGCAAGAAGTAATTAGAAGTACAGATGGCCTTTTTTATTTTTTGCATGACATTGCAATTAACTGAAGATTTTCTTTGGTTGATTACTGCTCTTATATTTATCCCTGGTTATTTTTTCTTTGTTTTTAAATCATCAGGTTCTTCTAATGTCTCATTACCAATTTTTTTTTCTCTTTTTGGTTCATCTCTTCTCATTAACATTTAAAGTTTTCATCTCTCTTCTGTCCTTACTTTGAATCTATTTTTATTTGACCTTTTTACTTTTTTCTCCAGCTTGTGTGCATGGTTTGTGTATTTTGCCTTTTAAAATTTTTTTCTTATCCCAAATGTCTTTTCTTTTTTGTCCTTTTTGTACATTTTACTGTGTATTCTCTTGTTCACACTTCCAATGTCTCATTCAAGTCAAGTAATACTCCATAAAGCCTTATTAATTACACAGCCTTTCCCATGAGGGGATAACATTTTTGGAAAGCTTCCTTGCTGCTGCTGCTGAAGTTTACATTAGTGTCTTGCTTCTACAGATTCCAGATGAAAGGGTTTGTATTTTCTAGCAGTCACATTCAGCTTGGTTAAAAGTTCATTTTTATTCTACTTCCAATTGCACTACTGTAAAAAACTCCTCTTTAGGCAACACAATAATCTTCAAAGGCTCAGGCTGACATATGTGTTTAATCTAACATTTATATGCTCCAAGGATATCTTATTTTTTTCAGGGTAACCTCTCATGCTTACAGTGACTGTTCTCTTTCTTATTTCTTTATTGAAAGAGAAGCAATTTCCTCTCAAAGTTCCACCTTTCAGTAAGGCTTGGCTCAAATATATGCCATTCATAAGTTTAAGATGGATTACTTTTCTTTTTTTATCAAATTTCTGTCTACCTGCTTTGCTCAGTTTTCAGGGCTTTGCATCTTGTGTTCCTTCCTGGCACTGCTCTGCTGCAGAGCAGTTTTTGTTATGTGAGGAAATTCTGCTTTTTGTTCATGCAAAACTCTTAATCATCAGGCTCCACTGTAAAGTAGCTCAGGTTTTAAAAGGCAAGATAAATATCAATAACTAACTTCATTCTGGCTAACCTGCTCTCTGCTGACTATTCTCCTCCTTCATCTGATGTTGCTGATTCCTTAACCTGCAGGGCTAGAGGCACAAATTTAAAAACCTTTGAATTGTAACATAATATTTTACTTCAAAAAAAAGGTAAGGAGGGGTCAGTTCTGCTCAGTTCTTTCCCTTTGGGAGAGCTGTGGGATTCAGGACTTGGCTTGACAGGATCATAAACTGAGGCTCTGCTCTCACCAGCAGATTATCAGAGGTGCTTCCTGAGCTGTACTTTCCTGACTGACCACTGAGTCAGCTCTCTGTGTGGGTCCAGCACATTTTATCTAAGTGCCCTAACACATTTAGAGCTGGAAGTGTCATAGTAGTCTGGAGATACAGATCTCCCAGTGATTTAAGTGGTGTTATCACAGTGTAAAATAGCAGTAGGGCTGTAACAAAACACCCTCTGGCTGTCAGACCTCGTCCTCCCCTCAGAGATTAAACTCTGCTTCACTGACACTCTGCTACTGGAGGACAATTTGAAGTATCTTCTTTTTTAACATGAGGAATGGCCAGCTTAAAACAAGTAAAAGAGGTGATTAAATTGTAAAGGTAATGTCTGCAGTCTCATCTGTCAGAAACTTTGTGAGATGAAAGTCTGACTCCTTTAGATGTGGGTATATTAACACACATTTATATTCTGGCATGGTTTTGCCACTGGCAAATACACAAAACAATTTTAAATCAAAGTTACAAAAAAACTTGCCAATTTAGCTTACTTGATAAGTAGCAGCAAGTGCTGCTTTGCATCAGATTAATACTGATTGTGGTACAGATTGTTAGCTAAAACTTGGCAGTGTAAGTGTACAAAAGTGTACAGGCTTCGTACAGCAGAAATGTAATTACAGTTTTAATTGTTCTGATAATTTCACACCATGTACTTGGAAGTACAGGGAAAACAAAGTAGGTGGTGGTTTGGACATGTTAATAATGAGTTTCAGGCTTGGATAATTAATTTTCAAAAACTTCAGGCAACTGATAGACTTTTTTTTTCAGCATTGAAGTATTTTCTCAGAGAAAGATATTTTATTTGGAACACCTGGCACTTTGCAGCAACTTAAGGAGCATCTTGTAACATTTACCTTCGGGAATTGTCTAGTCTACATCTTGTTTGCTGTTGTGTAATAGACCTGGAATTTCTGTGTTTATGGTCCAGTTGTAGATGTTATGATGCTTCAGAGTTTGAATTTTAAAAGAAGAAAACTTTACTGCTGTATTTCATTAATTTCATTGGGAGTTTCTTTGGTGTTTAAAAGTGAAGTGTGGTTCGTGTTTATACTGAAGAATCAACTTATAAAGAAATGTACTGATAGAATAGAGATACATCATCCATAGTTGTGATTCAAGGGGTGATACTGACCTGCTTAGCATGAACAGAAAAAACAGAGTTAGAACAGCCATACTCTTTCTAAATTGTCATTTGGCTCTGGATTTTTGTCCCATACATTTTACTTGGATCCTGATTGTGTATTTATCCCTGTATAAGATATCCAGGCATCCACAGAAATCCTTGGCACCTGGAGAGGTTCAAAATCATCAGTGTGTACACGCAGTGCTGTGCTGAAGCTTGACATTGAAATGAATATACCAGAGCTTAATAAAAGTTAAAGAAGAAAGTAAGAGTGATTTAGGCTTTTTTCTTGAGTGATGGGTGACTTGTGATTAGTTCCACCCTCCTTTTTAAAGACACTGTTGAGGTAGTATTACCACCTATTAAAGTGAATGTGCCAGCTTTAAATTCATAATCAATTATCCTTTTACTTTTTATAGTTGTCTTCTCTGAGGAAGAGAGAGAGCAGATGAGAAAGTTCACAAATAAATCTTATCTTCTGGATAAAAGGAGCCGTCGCCACGTATATCTTGGATTAATTGATATTCTTCTGGCATATTGCTACGAGATCCGTGTCAATGAAGGGGACAAGAATGTAAGTTAAAAAAAGTAAAGAATATAATATGTTTTAGGAACTTAGTGCTGGACCCTGTACTGGCATTTAGGGAACATACCTTTTAACATGAACTTCTTCCCAGGCATTAAACTTATGTGATGAAGTTAAAATGAAAGATTTTATATCTCTAGATTTCTAAATAATTGTGTTCTTCTGCAGCAGCATTGGAATAGGAGAGATGTGGAGTAGCAGGAGATTGCAGACAATTCTGTGTAGTTCTGATTTGTGTATCTTGGTTTAGGCACATTTAACAAACCTGTGTGGATACCTTGCCCTCTTGGAATTGCTTCCCAGGTACGACTTTGTGCCTCGCATCTCCTGTGCTGATATGAATCAAGGAGATGTGTTTTCAATGCTTTTAACCAAAATATTGGCACATGTAATTAAAACCATTCTTGCTTAATCAGACTGACATGCAGGGCATGGACTGTAGAATGACAAGCAAAATGTCCAGACCTGCTGATGCACCAGAATAATCTGGGATTGTGGTTGTGTTGCATGTTAGAGCTGCACAGAATTGCAAATCTGCCAGAACCACAGTTGTGCAATTCTTTATTGGTTTTGCAGTAACTGTGTGATATTTGTGGAAAATACACTGGGGTTTTTTTCTCCTTTCCCCTCCTGCCCTTGTTTTTATTCCTATTTAATAGGAAAACCAAGACACTCAGGCCACACAAATCTTTACTAGAGCCAGGATTATAGATCAAGGCTTTCTGGCTTTTTGCCCCGATCATCCCACTGGACCACACTTCCACTCAAATGTTATGAATCTGTCACATATTAAGAATAATGACATTTTACATGTACTGCTGGCTTCAGGACCCTCTCTGCAAGCCAAAAGTCTTGAGCTGTTTTCATGAAACAAGGCATTTGAGCTTGGCTTTTGTTGATTCAAGAATCTGTTGCTTTGTGCAAAGGGACAGAATTCCACTAAAATACCATTTCTCTGTGTATTGCTGTTATATTTTAAAGATTTTGTGCATGGGCTGGATCATCCTACTATGGAAAGCAACTCAGTTATTCAACATCTGCATTGCAATATAATTTTTAATGCTGTCCTGTGGCCATTTCAATGCACATAATGTAATTATGCTTCTTATTCAC
This sequence comes from Hypocryptadius cinnamomeus, assembly GCA_013400635.1. NCBI lineage: Eukaryota > Metazoa > Chordata > Aves > Passeriformes > Zosteropidae > Hypocryptadius > Hypocryptadius cinnamomeus. Next base: position 39,983 of record VYZP01049308.1, on the reverse strand, counting down.
AAAGGTTCTGAAATTGCTGCCAGAATGTTATCTTAAATAGTTTGCCAGCAGTGTTGGATTAGATAATACTTGTTTTACTGTCTTCTCTTAAAATCAGGTTGAATCATCTTGGAACATCAGGAAACTGAGTGCAACGTTGTGCTGGCTGGAGGTAAGGTAAAAGTTAAGTTTTGTGTTGTGTTTTTACTGGGTTTCTTGAGGTTTTTTGGTGTTTTGTGTTGTTTCTGTGCTAAGTTTGCTCTTTCAGTATTGACAATTAGTTAATTGTATATCCTGTTTTTAATGGTACCAGAAATTGATTTCTGGGCTCTGGAAGTTAGTGGGCACATGTTGCTTTACCTGCCACCTTCTTTTCAGCCTTACTCTTGGAATAATAAAGGTTGGAAAAGATCTTTAAGATCCTCAGGTCCAACCATTACCAGCACAATCACCATGTCCACCATTAGACCACGTCCAAGTGCCTTGGACAACAACTTCCCTGTTTGAGTTGCTGCTCATCCTTTGGAACCAACAGAGATCAGAGGAAAGCCTGAATTCCATCTCTCTATGTTCAGGTTGTTCACTGAAAGCACCCAGGCCTGTGCAAAGAAATTGTTACAGACCTGGGGGTGGAAAGGACTGGACCTGGCCTAAAATCCATTAGTTCTTAAAATGCAGGGAAGTGGAAAGGCCTGTCCCAGCTCTGAGCTGAGTCTCCTGAGCCAAGTGTCACTTAGCAGGATCAAAACTGAAACTGGACAGGATTTTTGGGTCCAGTCCTTCAGTCTTTCCCACTAGTGTTGAATGTTGTATTCAGTTATAACTTGTCCTGTGACAACAGGTTTTATTGAGTTCTGCAGTAGCAGGTTACAAAGGAGTGCAGTTAAAATGCCCTGTCTTAATTCACAATTTTTTTTTTCCTTATCCACGTCCTAACATAGTGAAGGAGTTTTCTGCATGTGCTTACCCTGTGATAGAGCAGTTCTTGGTGCAGCCTGTGCCAACAGTGTATTTCACACCTAGAAAACTCACAGTCCTGGCACCAAACTCTTAATCACTATCTCTGTTAGAGAAACCATTAGGGCTGGGAGTTTCCATCATTCTGTACAAAAAAGAATGCCTCAGCTCTGGTTTGTTTGAGCTGACTGCCATTTTGCTGGCCATGACATGTACACACCTTAGCCTCTAAATATTCAATCACAAACCATAAATGATTTAAATGCTTGCTGGTGATCCATTAAAATGAACAATGGGTTGAGGTAGTCACAGAATGCAAAGAAGTGCTGGCTGTCAGCAAAGTGCTTTTATTAATTTTAATAGATTGAGAGTTCAAGATGAAATAGGTATTTTTTTTAAAATTCATTAATAAATGGAGCATTTTGTCTTGAGAAGTGAAAGCTGGAAGTGAAATCACTTTTAAGAAAGTCTTTAATAACTTGTTAATGCCTCTGGCCTGAGTAAATTAGAGGTGTTCCTCACTCATGAAGGAGGACAATGAACTATTCTCCCCAGGCAGGTGTATTTATCCCTGTCTTGAATATCTAGAATTTTCATGAAAAGCAGAGTCATGTATCATTTTTAAAGATCTTACATGTACACATGTATTTGGTTAATATCATATGGATTTAATTTTCCTTTATTCTTAAAAGGCTTTTTATAGCTTCTCCTTAATATATGTAATAATGTGGGACAGATGTAATTTATTGCTTTAATCTAAAGGATGGCAGAGTCTTGACTGAGATGTTTTATTCCCATGTTCTCTATGGTTTTTTTAATCCCAAACCACTAAAATGTACAGGACTTCTGTTACCTTGCCATGCAAACTCAGTGTGCAGTGTCTTGTTTCTATTTAACATGTACATTTCTATATCTATTCAAATACAGATTTTTAGAGGAGTAATAAATCAAAATGTGCTCCTTTTTCCCCCCTATTCTGCTGTGGCTTTTCTCCTTAAAGGAAAACAAACAAGCAGACAGACTAATTCAGATTTTTCACTGGTGCACACAGAGTTTCTCCAGCATCCATGATGTCCTGGTATCTTTTGGAAGAAGAGTGCTGTGCTATCCCCTGTACAGGCATTTTGAGCTGGTGACACGTGCCTTCAATGACACAGTCATGATTCTGCAGCTGGGTGAGTGTTCAGGGACTGGAAGTTGTACAAACCATCTTTATACCTAGGCTTGTTAAAGTTACCAGCAGCTTCTCTATTTAGCATGAGTTACTTCTTTGAGAAAAGCATTAGATTTATTTTTTGGACAGAAGGATCACTGAGAAGCAGTGCTTCAGTAGTTTATTTTAAATGTGAGTTGCAGGATTAAAAACCCACACAAATGGCAATATTAATCTTTACTACTGCCAAAAACTGTTGCTGATTGAAAATCCCATTGACATTGTAACAGTCAGGGAGTGAAGTTTTAAGGGGAAGATGGATGCTGTCCCTCCTCACTTATCTGCACTGCCTTATGTTGCTGTTCATAAGTGTGAAAAAGAAAATTCTGATAACAAAACTGCAGTGATGCAGTACTGACAGCCTTTGGGGCTTTTTCTGAGGAGGATATAGTACACGAGAGGTAAGAAGTTTACTTTTCTTCTAATGTCACAATGGAAAATGGGGTTGCAGTGAACATTCAGTGATCCAGTGAAATATTGCCTGACTGGGTAAGTTATTACCAGGATGTTTTAATTTAAAAGTTTGTAGAGTTCTTTTCTTGTGTCTCAGAATACTATTCCATTAAAAAGAGAGAATAACAGCAGAGTTCAGTTTATCTTTAGATGAATGCTCCTCCTTGAAAATGTGGAAAAACACATAGAAGTCTGTGGGGGAAAGAGAATGTAAAATAGAGATATATGACTTAAACTTTCCTTCCAAATACACAGGATGAAAGCTGGTAGAATTTCATGATGGTGTAAAATCAGATTATCATATCAAATGGCACATACAGAGCTGGGGTCAAATTTTATCCTCATTTTGAAAGAGTCTGGGGGAAGAGGACTGGATTTCTGAGTCTGTAAAATTCAGGTTTCAGGCTGTTGTCTGGCAGCTCTCACAGCAAGGAGCTCCAGAAGGATCCAGTGATCTGCAGACACCTTCTCTGACTTTCCTGTTACACACATTGGAAGCTTTTTTTATTCGTGGTTTTAAACATAACTAGTGGGGTTTTTTCAATAATCAGGAAGTAGTATCTGCACATAAAAAGCAGTTTATTTATTGATCAGTATAATGCAGAGCTGTAACTATGCAAAAAGTGTTAAATATCATGGGCCCATGTTCTGAAAGCAGACATTTGATAGTTTGCCTGATGCAGGATTCCCTGTTTCAAGTCTGGCAAGATTTGCAGCCTCTCATTAGAGACCCATCAAGCTACTATAATCCAAAACTTTGAATTTATGAAGAAAGACATTTTTAGTTGGGAATTAGTGTAACATTCACTGATGTACATTGTTACTTGGCAGATGAGTAACAGCAGTGGATGTTGGAAATGGTTTGGGCTGACAGCTTGACAGCTGGAACCTGAAAAAATCAGCAAAATTTTAATTCCACACATCATTTCTTTGTAAAAGAGCACACTTCTTTTTAGTCAAAATAGTGATGTTTGACAAGCATTGATGGGGATACAATTTAAAAGTTATTAGTTATATTTGGGGTTTTAGGTTTTCTTTGCTCACTTGGTTTCCAAAACCAGTGGGTTTTTTTGTGTTCTGTTTGCAATGGCTTTTTGCTCTCACCATTCCTCCTCCTTATTGCCATCTTCCTCACCCTTAACTTTCATTCTCTGGCTGTATCTTTTTTCAGCATGGAATTACTTAGAAATAAGCAAACAAATTTTGTGCTTCAACAGCAGGGGGAGTTCTGATCTTTTTTGTTTCTTTTTTTTTTTTTTCCCCTCTCCTCTAAATCTGTAAAATGTAATTTCATCCCTGTTCAGGTTTCATAGCCTAGGAGGAGCCAGCCTCTTGGGAGAGGGTTATTAGATTCCATTTGCAGTGGTGGCTGTTTTCATTTGAATGTGGGGTTTTTTTCCCCACCATTAAACGGTGAAAATAATTTTTTTTAAGTGTTCCAGCACTTAACCCTTTAGCAACTGTCATCAGAAAACTAAGGAAGGAGATTCCAGCTAATTGGAATGTTGCAGATGAAGGAAAAGTCAAACTGACCACAGAAAGTGTTCTGGTTGTGGACTGAGGACACATTTTTCATCTTTTACTGTATTTATTGACTGTGTGTCAAATAGCTCCTTCCTGAACATGAAGTGAGTTTTTTCTTTCATTTTGCCAGACTGTTCTGTGACTAGTAGAAGTAGGAAAAGTTCTTCCTAATTCCAGGCCCTGGCCTGCTGTTAGGTGATCCTTACATTGCCTCACACAGTTCAGTTCCATGTGCTTGGTCCTGCTGTGAGCTGTGTGCTCCCAGCCTTGTTATTTCCCAGCACTGGTATTTGTGTAAACACAAAGGGAAAAATGCTCCTCTTAGGAGAGATGATGGGCCATAACTTCATGTTATTTCTGAGCTACTTTTCAGCTTAGTTTGTCTGTTTTTAAATGCAGTGCCCTGCCTGTCTGTGCTGCAGTTTGGAGCAGGGGAGGAGCTGGGGGAAGGGGCTGCTTCAGCTGTGGAGAATTACACGCATGGCTGGGCCTGCAGGCTCTGGTCTTGCAGAGATTCCTGCTGAACCCAGGGGCTCCCCATCCCCAGGGATGTGCATGCTGGAGGACACAGTTACAGGGCTGCTGTTCCCAGCCTGGAAAGCAACCCCAGTTTCCAAGGAGGTCGTGGATACTGTGGTTATTAAACCCTCAGGTGGGAGATGATAAAGATGATCTGTTATGATTTCTTGTGAATCACAAAACCAAAAATCTGCTTCCAGGGAAAGCTGCAGTGTTGAAGTGTCTGCTGGACATTCACAAGATTTTTATGGAGAGTGACCCTGCCTACGTCCTTAATGATCTCTTCATTACAGACTACTGCATCTGGATCCAGAAAGTCAAGTAAGTTCTTCACTAGTTGCTGATGTGGGAGATGTTTTTAGCATACTTCATCTGTGAACAAATATCAGTAAAATAATTTATCTCCTATATGTGGGAATATGATCCATTTTTTCATTTAGTAACTGTGTCTGTCCAGCAATTCTTGATACAGAAGCAAAGACATTCAGTGCATTTTTTTAATACAGGGACACCATTGGAGAAGAGAGGGAGGAATTGGATTCTAAACAAAAATGTGAATTTTCGTTAATATATTAATTGGGGAAAAAAACAGCTTGTGGCAATTTCTCATTCTATTGTGATCTTTCCTATGAAGATAAATGTTTCTCTAGCACTTACATAACTTCGGGATAAAGGTTGGAAGGAGCTTCCAGTTCACAACTGACAGCACATGCAAAGCACTCCCAGCTGCATGGAGCATTGATTTATGGGCTGTAGCAGTTGCACCAATTGATTATTAACACCAGAACAAGTGTCACAAATCCCCATGTGCTCTGTGCTCCTGCCCCTGCAGCTCTCCCTGGCACTGTGGGAAGCTTTGGCTTCCACTACTTGAGAGGAAAGAGGGACTTTGCCACCTCCAGACAGAACCTTGCACTTCTGTGTCTCACCTGTGTTCTTTTAATGGACTCAGCATGGCTTATTTCCAGAGTTTTGGGTAGTTTGCAGCCAGACTGGTTGGAATACTAGCATGTTTTAATGGCTTAAAACCAAAAGTATCAGTAGGAAAACAGTGGGAAGTGGATTAAATGATTAAAGCAAGCTGCATGTTCAAATCTTACTAAGCTTTATATTGTTCTTGTCAGATTTACTCTGTTTTTCATACAGCTTTTATATTATTTTTCCTTCCTTTTTGTATCTTCACAGCCTTTTCTGAAAGCCACAAAAGGTGTGAGTTGGAACAGGCAGGACTAATATACACACAAAAAATGTCATTGTCTTATTTGTTAATACAGCAATGCAGACTCCTGAACCAGTGGCTAAAATAGTCTTTGTATTTAACAGGAGACTGGGGGATAACATATCTGAAGTGCACAAGACAATGAAGGGGATATAGAGGGAATTTGGTAATAATTGTGATCAAAAGGGGGAATGAGACAGAATTGAGGCAGCCTGCACAGGCTGTTACGTTTAGGTGTGACCTTAGCAGTACTTCTCGGAGAATTAAAGATCCTCAGTTCATAGCTGTTCATGATTGTTCGTAGGTGTTGATTCTTATTCTCTGTGTGCTTTCAGTGACTCTGTTCCTATAGGTAACAATATATAAAATTCTTTAAAACAACTACAGGTGTTTCCAAACATTTTGATTCAACAATTCTGCTGAATTCCTGAAACAGCCAGTTCATTTTACAGTGTCAAATTTGAAGAGGCCTTTTTCAACCACACCTTAAATGTGTGGGAAATTCACCAAGTATGGGGAAATTCAGGTTGAAGTTGAGTAGAAAAAGTGCAGTAAATAAAGGAGAAAGTTATTTCATGGGTCTTTCACAAAGAAATGAGTCATTAAGCAGTAATATCTCTGCTGCCCATATCAATGAATATAATGACTAGCAAGTCAGTAATAAACCCAGTTTTCTTTAAATCCAGCCCAGGAAAATGCACAGTAGCTATAAGTGACTGATAGATTAACACATTTCCTCCCAGACTCTCACATTATGTCCCAGTTAAGCAGAACTGACAGCTGCTGGAAAGAGGGCAATTAAGCTATCTTATTGTCAGAGTGACATGGCACAATGGCTGTCTGTCATTAGGAGAGCAAGAGAGAGAGAGAGGAGCTGCAGAACCCAGTCCTATTTTTAGGCCTGAATCAGGACAGCATTTAAGCATATGCTGCAGTCATTGCTGTGCAGTTCAGCAGTGTTTGAAGTTCAGCAAGTGCAAAGGGAATGGGAACACTTGGTTTTGTTCCTTTATGTTGAAGGGATCAGCTAAGCTCACTTGTCATTCAGGGCATACCTTGCCAGGGTGGTGATTTGTCTGTTCAGGCAAGGGGTCCCAGCTCCCCAAGGTGAGGCACCTGGAGAGGGGGGTGGTGCATCTTCCTTTTCAGGGATGAAGGTTGTGACATCCCTCTGGTAATTCCCTCTGAAGCACTGGCACAGGGTGCCCAGAGCAGCTGTGGCTGCCCCTGGATCCCTGGCAGTGCCCAAGGCCAGGCTGGACATTGGGGCTTGGAGCAGCCTGGGACAGTGGAAGGTTTGCCTGCCCATGGCAGGGAGGTGGATTGAGGTGAGGTTTGAGTTTCTTTCCCACCCCAATCATTCTGTGATTCTATAAATGCTGTTGTGGTTGAAGAGTTTTGGGAAGGGAAGGTGTTTATAGATGTTACTGTGGTGGTCTTTCAGTGTTAAAGTTACTTCCATTTCCAGTCAGTCTGGATATTTCCCCTGTTTTGTTTCTTAACTATTATTTGCTCCATACAGGCTTTATTAACTTCCTTCCATTTCCTCCTGTCCTTTTGTGGCTGAGGAAAATCTCAAAATCCACAGAGGGTTTTCCTTTTCTTCTCCTTTCCCTGTGGAGGGAACTCCTGGTGGAGGTTGGGGCCTCTGTTTAAACAGTTAAAACAGACTGTAGGTTCTTTTTAGTGCTGAATCTGGGCACTTGAAAACCAGCTGGAAACAAGCTCTTCAGCTCACCTGTGCTGGCACAGATCTCTGGGTTTAGGAAGAAAGTTTGGCACAGGCAAAACCATAGTGGATATATCCAGTGAAAGAGAGCACACAGTCCCATTCCAGATGAAGAGAAGCACCCCTGGTAGGTACTAGCTTTTAAATATGCCATGTGGAAGCAAAATCCTTATAACCAGCAGAGTGTCAATAGCTGATTACAAATTTGGTTTGAGATCGTAGTTTGGCTGTGGGTGAATTAGATGAATAAGTGAATGTGTCACTGGGCTGGCAAAAGCTGATTTATTTTAAGCACAGTATATCCAGAATTGGAAATTATGAAGATGCTGAATAAAACACACACAGGTGGCTAACAGTCAGTTGGGGATGGGGAGTACAAGCTAGGTCTGGAATTCTAAGGATTTTTTTGTTTTGTTTTTTTTTTTTTCCCAGAAAAACTGCTTTATTCAGGTGCCTGTTACTAAGAGAAAAGTAGATTCCAAAATGTCTTAGACAACGGAAGATATTAGAAAGTGTATCTAAAATGTCATCTTTGTGCTTGTAGTCTTAAAGACAGTTTCACCTCCTTTCTAGGTTCTTAGTATTTCCCTTCAAGCTGCTTGTGAAGTGACTATTAATAATTCCATCCATTGTGTAAGGTGGGATGTAAATCCTTTTAAGTGTTGTTAGGTTTAGAAGAAAGGGAGCATGTTGCTCAGCCAAACTTATCAGAAAAGAGGGAAAAGTAAATGTTAACCTGGGTAACAAAAGCTTGACAAAGACCTATGAAGGCAGCTTGTGGTAAATCTCAGCAGGTGGTGTCAACATTTCTGTTGAAAAGCCAGATGCAGCCAGATGGAAAATTGCATCTTTAACCCCTGAGGTCATAATGACATGTCATCACTTCATTTGATCCCCCTGCTAAGTGAGCTTATCATCCACCCTGCTGTCACTTCTGTTATTGCTTTCATTTCCATAATAAAATTAAATTTAATTTGCCTGGTTTGCATGCTTTTGTTCTTCAGGTCCAAGCTTTTACAAGCCACTCTGATACATATGGCAGCCTCTCCAAGGTGAAATTAGAACTGAATTTTTGTTCTAAGTCTGGGGTTTTCTCCATCTTTCACACCTTCCTTGAAGCAGAAGTGGATGAAGGAGAGGAGCAGGGTTTTTGGGGGAACCACTGGTTGGTTGATGGCTGCAATATGGGCAGCTGGGACCAGGGCAGTCCAGGTGTGCATTTAGTGCAGGAGAGCTTTTTCTCCCTTCTGTCAGGAGTCTGTGGCTGTGACCCCACAGGAGCTGTGTCCTTTAGAGAAGTCAGAATAGTTTACCCACTGTCTCTTGCTGTGCTGAGGTTCCTTTGTGTGGCCTGATGTCTTTCTGTAGTGTTTTGTGTTCCCCTTTGTGCCAGGCTCTATTCACATGGGGGTTTTTTGGCTGCTGTTGTACATGTGTGCCTGCTGGCCATGACATGGGTGGGAGGCTGAACAGCTTCCTCGAGTCCTTGGCCAGGCAGGCAGTACAGGCAGTTCTGCACCCCTGCTCAAGGGAACAGCTCCAGCCCATGGCAATTTAAAGTATTTTTACCTAATGTTTACATGCATATTTAGCTTTAAATGCATACCACTTTCATATTTGTAAATGAGTATTATCTGTGTTCCTGAATTGGAGGTGAAGCTGTGAGTGTTCCTGGCGGCTTTCCAGGGTTTAGTGCTCTCAGTACAGAATCACAGAATGCTTTGGATTGGAAGGGGCTGTGATGATTGTCCAGTTCCAACCCTTTGCCACGGGCAGGGACACATCCACAAGACCAGGTTACTCATCCATCCAGCCTGCCAGTTGTACAGTTGTGTTTTTCTCACAGTTTTATAGGTATGACGTGTGCAGGAGAATGTTTGATCCCATGTATGTTTTTCTACTTTCTAACTTAGCATAAGATTATAAAGATCATTGTTTGTGTTGTATTTTGTAGTAGCTTCAACACGTGCAGTGAGGGAGAGCTGTGAGCTGAGACAGCTGAGCTGTTAAATTGCCTTGCTGTGTTCTGTGGAACTGTATCTGCAACTTGCTTTGTTATCCTTCACAAATACGTGCTCTGCACCCTGAGACAAATGTGATGGTGCTAATTTTGGTGACTGTAGGTGTAACGTGCCAGTTTGAGCATGGACTCCTTGATTTAAAGTGAAAACCAGGATTCCTGGTGGCATTTATACAGTCTCTGTAGAAGCTGCTGTCTTCATTGGTACTAACTCATTTAAAATCAGGTATTCCTGAGCATGTCATATTTGCTTCTCCTGGTTTGCAGGTGAGACAGCCCCTGAAAGGTGGGTTGGCCTCATAGGTCTGTTTTCCTTTTCATCTCTTCCTTACAATGGAAGCCTTGTCCTTGTTACACTGTAATTACCCAGTCTGAAGCCAGCAGGGAGTTGCTGCTTGATGTGTAGGATGTGAATTTCTCCTAAATAAGTGTAGGATTAATTACATTCACAGCATGTCACAGAGGTGATGAGATCGACTGTGATTGTTCAGGCCCCCTTTTCTTTTCCCCAGGTTTTCTGAATCCCTTGTTTAATCAATACAGTGTAATGTTGGCCTGATGCTGCAAAGGCATGAAGGAGTCCAGGACTCTGAGGGAAAAAAAAAAAAGATTTGTAAGATACAGGATTTTTACTGCCTGTCTCACATCAGATCCTGAAGTGCACAAGGGCGTAAAGAACTCAAATTTAAGTATTGTAGTCTCAGTCTATTGCATTGGCTTTACCTCAGGCTTTTGCTAGATTTGGGAAAATATTTTGTAACATATAAACATGTTTAAGCTTTTGTAGTCAAATACGATCTTTCAGTGAATGTAAATAGAATCCTAACATGCATTCCGATGGTGTCTGAAAATAATTTGTGAAATTGATCATTTATCTGCAAACTGAAGAAATCTGATTTGGTGATTATTTGCTAAAATCTGGAAAACTTTGAAAAACGTTTCAAAGTGTGTAGAAAAGATCTTGATTGTGCCACTTTTGCAGCTGTTGCTTCTTGGCATTTTTGTTTTCTTTAGCATTTGGGAGTTTTGAAAAGCTCAAAACACTTGAAAAGACACAAGCCAGGCTTTTAAAAGTCTTTTGTTATTTGCTTTTTGCTACTTGTAGGGTTGATATTCATAGATTAATAGAATGGTTGGGGCTGGAGGGGACCTTAAAGCTCATCCCATTCCACCCCCTGCCATGGCAGGGACACCTTCCACTGTCCCGGGCTGCTCCCAGCCCCAATGTCCAACCTGGCCTTGGGCACTGCCAGGGGTCCAGGGGCAGCCACAGCTGCTCTGGGCACCCTGTGCCAGGGCCTCCCACCCTCACAGGGAAGAATTTCTTCCTAATATCCGATCTAAACCTGCCTGTACTCATGAAGTCCTATTTCACCTTTATGGCACTTCCATGTCCCTTGGAAGGGTTTAATTGTAACCTCTGAAACTCAGGACTCTCCTACTAAATGAGGAATAAATGGAGTTTTTCTTGTAGTGTCAGCACCTCTGCTGTGAAAATACTGAGTTCAGATAGGAGAATTCAGGAAGAAAACTGTCCTAAAAGGTTTTCAAAGGGTGCACTGCTAATGTTAGTTTATTACATTTTTGATTTGTGATGGGGGAAAAGGGAATGTGTTAACACATAATAAGAATGAATTGGTGCTTTAAAGCACCATTCTCAAATGTTAGAGGAATATGCTAATTTTCAGCTGTTAACCTCCTGGATCCAGCAGCCGTGATTCCAGAGAACAAAGGCATAAGCAGTAATATATTCTGGATGAAAATCCTGCCTCTTGGCTCTGTGGGATTAATCTGATTTGTACAGCACATTTAAAGCACTCATCCAGTTGAGGCATGAGGGAAAATGCCCCTTGTGGTGTTGTGTTACAGGGTCATGGGCAGCTGTTCCTGCTCTGGCTGGGTTTGGGTTTGACTTCACCTTCATTGCCTGTCAGCCTTGGTTTAGTGGAGGCTGCAGTAGTTTCAGGTCTGATAAAAACTCCAGTTTGCAGAGAAAAGCCAAATGGCTTTTGTGGTGCTGCTTTGAAAGCAGCTTTGCCATTAGCATGTGTTTTTAGCTTATGTTCTGCTGTAGCCTGTTGTGTTCACTTATCAGGTAGTGTAAGAACCCCATCACAAAAGCCCTTAACTTGACCTCTTTTGTAGTGAGAGCATTATATTTTTGACTGTAGCTTTTTAATGATAATGTCATTGTGGGATGCACTGAAGCCACATCATTCTCTTCCCCTGCTCCCTGCAAAACAAAAACCCTCCTGTTTTGAAGATTTCTAATTTGAGGGCTATTCTTTCCTTTGCTGTTCTGCTTTGGTAAGAGCCATGCAGGTACAAGGACAAACCCCAAAAGCTTGGTGCTGTTTGTGGTCACACCTGGAACACGGTGAGGAGCTGGGGCAGCACCCTGACTGTCCTGAGAGGACTTGCTGCAGGAGCTCAGGACTACAATCCCCAATTACTGTAGCTCAGGACTACAATCCCCAATTATTGTAATTCCTTCTTAGCAGGTTTTACAAGCTGGCATTGCTGCTGCTGGCAGGCAGTTCAGTGTGCAGCACTGTTTGCTGCCTGCTTGGAGTACTTGTGCTGTGCTGGGTTTGCTTCCCATTCACTTCCTTGGTGGCCTGGAGTGCTGAATTAACTTTGAGCTGTCCCAGCTGCTCTTACCAATAATGAGTGGCTGCTTCAGATGGTCTTTGAGATTAATTTAATGCATATTTTAAAATCTGTAAGAAAATACATAATGTGTCCTGTTAGATTTTTTTTTTTTTTTGTGGCATTAATGTTATTTATCTATTTAAAGGTGTAAAATGAATTGCACAGGCTGCCCCAGACTGGCCATAAGTGCTTATTTGAACAATGTGCATTTTAATACAAGCAAATCTAAAATTACACACTCAGTAAAAGCTTGCAGAGCACAGTTATGGATTGGAGAATAAAAGACAGCTGAGGGCAACAGCTTCAGAAAAATAGGTTGGGTCATGCTCAAGAACAGTTTGAACCTGAGCAGGTGAGAGGGTGAGTGCACTTCAGCTGAAGAAGCAGAGTAGTATCATTTAGAAGAAGGAAGTGGCATGACCTTAAAATGCATCATTTGTAAGACTGTGTTAAAACACTGATTCTAGTGCTTGTTCAAAAAGATGTTGAAAAATGGAGAGGATTAGGGGGGGAAATACTTCATGAATGTAAATGTCTGAGTGACCTGTGTTATGCCAAGACATCAAATAAACTCAGGAGTGCACTGGTAAGAAAATCAAAGGTTGATTAGGATTTGTGTACAAGTATGATGGGAGAGAGATTTCAGGCTTTAGCCATTGAGTTGTATTAAAAAAAAAATAAAAATCACACAGTCTGAACAGGAAAAATTCAGACAGCAATAAATTTTTACATTTTCCTAGTGAAAAGGAATTGAGTTGACTCATTCTTCCTGTGTTGTTGGGTAATTCTGTATACTCTTGTTTCTATCAAAATTGCGCAGCTCAGATAAACACCTTTTGGTTCAAACCTGAGTTCTGGGTCTGATGCAGGGAGTATTGGAGATTCGAGCAGTTTATTATGCTACTAAAACAGGAAATGCTATCATTTTCCTTAAAACTTAGGTAGGATTTTACCAGTTCATCAGAGAGTACATTGACTGTTGGTAGAACCCCCTAATTTATTTATTTTGATCCCAGGTCATCTGCTCTAACACCTTGGATCACATTTCTTGGATTTAAGAAGAGTAATAATCTGCAGGCACATTCTGTTTCAGTGTTTTGATGCATGTTTTTAATACAATTTCTGTTTGTTTGCTGCCAGTGCCTCTCCTTAGGTCCTGCATCTTGTTTAAGGCCTGGGCTGTCACTTCAAGTGTCTGTAAAGCAGGAGGTGCACACAGAGCACTTGTAAATAACAATACCCAACTAACACAGTGCACTGACCTAAGAGCCTTAAGGCAGAACACTGCCCTGAGGGCTCAGAAAGGTGATAGACAGGTGTGTATTAACCAGAAATTCCCCCTCATGTATGTTTTAGCAAGCCCTGTAAAACATGGATTTTTAACAAGGGATTTAATCTCTCCTTCCAGCTGCTAGCTGCAGTTTCCTTTGATGTTTTTGCTCTCCTGCCCTCTGTTGTTTTTTCCTATTTATTCCATCACTTTTCTATAGCTCAGCTTCCTTCAGGCTGTGTCTGAATGCACCTTGCTGTGGGCAGAGAAGGCAAAGAAGAAAGCCATTTTTTTCCCCCTCAGGCTACTGCTTTGATTTTCCAAAGTTGTTGGGAGGCAGTTCCTGTGTGCCTGCAGAAGGGTCAGTGATCTGTGTGTGTCTGTTCAGGCAGCACAGCTCAGCTGAGTGCATTTCTGGTTTGATGAGGGGAAGGATGAGCTGGTGCAGTCCTTGCCTTTCTGAGCAGGTGGAATGTGCAGCTCTGGTCCCAGGGGGAAGCTGAGCTCCAGGCTGGGAACATCCTCCTGCTTTGTTTCCAACCTGCTCAGCAGTTAGCTTAATAATAATAATAATAATAATGTGTATGAGGCATGATCATGGATCATGGAGCAGTTTGTGTTGGGAGGGACCTTTACAGGCATCCAGTCCAACCCTCCTGCAGTGAGCTGGGACATCTTCAGCACAGTCAGGTTGCTCCAAGCCCTGTCCAACCTGGCCTTGAATATTTCCAGGGATGGAGCAGCCACAGCTGCTCTGGGCAGCCTTTTCCAGTGTTCTATCACCATCATTGTTAAAAACTGTTGTTATACCTAACCTAAGTGGATCCTGCTGCAGTTTCAAGCCATCCCCCTTGTTCAGTGGTGGCCCAGAGCAGCTGGGAGCAGGTGCCTGAGCACACCAGGGGATGTGGGAGGAGCTGGGAGCACGCTGTTCACTCCAGGCCCTGGCAAAAATCTGCTTTCCTGCCAGCAGTTTGCAAGATGCTCTGGTGTGGTGTCTTTTTCTGTTCAGACTGTGAATTGAGGATGGGCTGAGAGTGAGGGGGCTGCAGGTGGAGTTTTCCCTTCAGCTGTTCCAGGTGTTGGTTGCAGCGATGGAGCAGTGGAAGAGTTAAACTCTGATCAGCCCCACTGTGTTGTTTGGTGGATAAACTCCATTGTGAAGGGGTAGGATCATGTTGGAGTAATGTTTGTAATTGTGCCTTTAAGCCTGTTCCCTGCCATTGTTGTTATTTTTGTAATACAGGACTTTGCTAGCATTATCCTGAGACTAAAATTCACATTTTCTGCCCTGCTGTGTGAGTACCTTTCATTCCCATACTGTAACAGAAATTGTCTAATCTGGCAGCATGAGAAGAGCTTTCTCCTAGATCACCAGCAGTGATGGTGAAGACCAAATTCTAGATAATGGCATCGAAGAAACTTGAGGGAAATGGGACTAATAGAGAACAGTTCAGTGTTCCATTTCTGCAACACAGCCAATATTGCTATCATTTTATAAAATCTCTCTTTGCATCTGTTTTGTGGTGAGTTATCTGTTCATCTTTCATTATTTGTGTTTTTCATATATGACTTTGGAAGCTGTGCCATTATTAGATGTTTGGACTGGCTGCAACTTACTGGAGCTGTTTTGGCAACAGAGCTCCATTAAACTATTCTGAAAACATATAAATACTCTTCAGTTTCTTTTTATAGTCCAATATTAATTCCAAGTCTGTTTTCTCTTACAAATATTTTCATAATATCATCTACATAAGTAAGCTGTACTTGATTTCTTTTATAATCCATGAGCTGTTTGGTTTCAACTTATCAAAAAGACCAAGTAATGAAAGTAAGATGTTATATTGGAAAGCGTCATCTTTTTTTAAAATATTTATAAATGTGAAGTTCAGCTCATGCAGTATTTAGATTCATTATGAAAGAAGCACTGTGGAATTTCAGAATAAATAAGGGGGGAAAGTCACTTGAAACATTCAGACTTATTAACATAAAAGAAGTCACTTAAATTGAAACGCTGGTGCTGTTTTCTATTTGATTTATGGTTAACAAACTGTAATACTTTAAGCTATGTAGATAGCAGTTCATGTTTACAAGACTGCCAGTTGGATTGCAGTGTAAGTACATCACTCTCTTGGTTTCAGAATCCATGTAATGCCCTTTGAAAGCCAGAATTCCAAGATTAAAGCATTTTATGTTCCCCTTAAGCCCTCTGGATTCTCCCCATCAGCCATTGTTTATGGGGCAGGGCTGTGTTTTGTCACCTGCACAGAAAGGGGGTTTCTCATGCCCAGAGTAGTCTCCTGGTGCTGCATTTCAGCTTTTCTGCTCCTCTCCAGTTGAAGTGGGGGCATCTTGCTCACAGGGAGATGCATTTTCCAGACTTTTTTGAACCCAGCACTGATTTTCAGTGTGGTTTTCCGGTTTGCAGTGAAGATTTGCTGTGCAGGGAACACTTTTCCAGTCTCTGCTTTGTCTGGTATCTGTGAGGAAAGGAGGAAAAAAGACTTTATAAACTTCCCAACCCAAGCCTTGTGCTCTTGTCCCTTCCCCACATCCTTTGACACCCCCACCAGACACGAGGTGTATCCACAGCTGGAATTAGCAGGGATCAGCTGGCTGCTGGGTGCCTGCCCTGGCCTCCTGCAATAGCTGTGTCCTGCCAGCCTTGTCCCAGGAGGCTTATTATTCATCCCTCTGCTTCTTTTAATGAAATATGCAGGAATTCAAAGATCTTTAAACTCTAGTTGCTCTTAAATTTGATAAAGGTGCCTGCTGCTTCCAGGAGCTGTTAGAAAGGAAATGATTAACAATCAGTATGGACATGGACAGTGTAACTGTGGAAAGCTAAGTTATTTAGGCTAAAAATCAGAGTCCGTCATCTTGAGAGATAGAAAGCAAGAATTCCTACCTGCAGTTGCATAAAAGATCTTGTACAGACTGAGCACTTATTTTTTTAAAAGAGTACTGACTTGAAGTTTAGAAATTAAGTAGTCTTTGATGTGCTGGGGGAGGTGGTTTGTTTATTTCCTGTGAAAACAGTGATTAATCCAGGACTAATTCCTGTGAACAAATGTTGTGTATTTGCTGTTGTGTTTACACTCATCTGTCTTTTGTTGCAGATAAGGTAGAAGATTAGTTAAAGTTTAGGTCAATTTTTACCTGAGTTCTGAAGAAAATGATCCTGTTTTTCATTTACTATCATTCTTCCATTATCTTCTGTACTCATTGATCAGAGCTAATGAGATTTTAATGGAGTTATTTATGGCTTCTCCCTCTTACTGTAAAAGTGTATAATAAACTGAGCACATGAAACTCTTGGATGGTTCTGTTTGTTTTTATGTCTGTTAATTGTATGGCCTCTTCTGTGATTCTTTCAGCTCTCCTAAGCCAGGTGGGGTATGATGGGCTCACCAGCTAATAAGGGCTGGAAAGAAATTTAGTAGATGTTACTTATTCATCTTTCTGATGATTATAAAATATTTTCTGTGCTCTTCTGACTGAGAGCCTTTTGCTGCCATGGAAGGGTTCAGGTGCTGTGTGTATTTTTCAGTTCATGCTTTAAACTTGATGGTAGTATTGTACTTTAAGTTTTAGCCTGATAGGAATAGTTGTGTTCCCAGATCTGGATGAAATAAAATCTGTGCACAGATGGCTCAGACTTGTGGGGAATTGGGGTAGAAGTCTGTAGTAAGGTACTTCAGCAGTAAAAACTGTGTAAAGTTAGTTGTCATGGTCTGTAATATAGCAGTGTGCATGACAGGCAAAGTGGGTGGCACTATTAATACTTACCAAGATTATTTTCTGCTCTGAATTTCCTTCAGAACTTGCTTTGGAGTATTTTTGTTCCCTGATCCTGAACTTGCTTTTTCAAAGCTATTTCACTATGATTGGAGGTCACTGACTAGTGTATAATTGAAGCACTCATTATAAATAACCTTGAAAGTGAAATAATAAATGGTGAAATATGTGAGATGCTATAAAACACTCTGAAAGGTGTAATTGAGCCTTAGTCTCTTGTCTCTGGGCAGATTCTGAGCCTCAAATTCTTTTGTAACCCATGACTCTTTAAAGAGTGGTTTGGGAAAAAATGGATGGTGCCTTTAGTGTGATGAGTTTCTTATTATTGCACCTAAATGTCCATTTATAAGGGTTCTTTTCCTGAACTGGAGGGGTTTTGTGATCTAACCTCATTGTTGGACCATTTATGCAATTTTGTGCCTGTTGACTCGAGCTGTTTCTGCATTAATGAATTCTGCTTTAGTATTCAGTGCCATCATCTTTATTGCTCCTGTGTCTTACCAGTCAGGCCTGATCAAACCTAGACTCTTTCATGTCTTGAATATTTTATTAAAATCAAATTGTCTGTCAATTCTGTATCATAAGAATTCAATCTTCTTTTTTTTTTTTTTTCCTTTCAAGCTGCCTGAAAGTGCACATCAGGTGTGGAGGAATGCTTCTCATTGTTAGTTGCCTTGCTGAAGGAATTGTGCTACTTTTGGGCTAAACCCCTGAAGTTTAAGTTCTGTTACAGCCATTTTTTGGATGTGCCTTTCCTCTGCTTCATCCTCCACCCCTGGCTCTCAGAACATGCTGATCAGTTTGATCACAGTTACCAGCTTCAAGCCTTCCCCAAAGATCACCAGTTTGGTTGCTCCAGTAGCTGTTTGAGACTAGATAGAAGCTGCATCTGAATTTTAGAGCAAAGCACAATTTATTTTCTTCTTGATGGACTAGTTGGGTGCTTTGCCAGCTGTGTCGTTCTTGTATGAGCTCACTTTATCTTCTGCTTCTGTGTTTGGCTATAACTTGTTGAGCCTTGTGCTTTGAGAGAGCTTGAGCTGTAGAGTTACTGCCACAGGGATATGAATGTACATCAGGATCCTGACAGAGTTCCATGGGGAGCTCATCTGGCATTATCTGGAGACTGGATGTTGAACAATGTCTGTTCATACCCCTGATGTGTGGGCAGATCAGGCTTGGGCTGGAAGACAGTGATGGATGGAATGCAGCAAGAGCCACTGTGAGCAGGGGGAATTGAGACCATCTGAAGGGTGTGGAGAGCCTGTTCCTTTGCAGGTGCCCTTTTGTTCACTTGTGACAGACCCTGCAAAGACACCAGTGATGTCCTGTTGCAGCCTGTCCTCAACCAGTCTTGGTGGCAAGGCAGAAAATTCCATTTTTCCTCATGGTGTGACTGACATTTCAATGTCTTGCAGATAGTAAATTTGCACACTCTCTGTATCTGAACTGCTGAGACTCTGGGATAATATCTGGTGATGTCTGAGATAATATTAACTCTAGAGTTGTCTTAGTACTTGCAGTGCCTCTGGCTAAATGAATAATTGTGGGAAATTGTAAGCAGTGCTGCCAGGTATGTAATTTGGAACACATTTCAAGTGGGGATACTGGTCTGGTTGTATTGCTTGGTATCTTATCTGTTTTATCAAAGAAAGAGGCTGTCTGTGAAACTTTCTCTTCTAAGTCTGAGTTTTGCCAGGCCTCGTGGAGAAAGGTGGTGTAAATATAGCCTGATGCTTTCTCTTTAAACTTGGTAACTCCTCGTGTGTTAAAGATATAAAATTAAGGCTCTCGTGATGCAGCAGACAGGAAGCCTTTGGCTTAATGCAGCAGCTTTACTATGAGATGGATCCTGTGTGTCCAGAGCTCCTGCTGAGTGGAGATAAGTTAAATAACAGCCCTTTCTGTATGTGTCAGCCCTGCAGAGTGGCACAGCAGGCTGCTGGTTTGTGTTTGAATGTTTGAATGCATCCCGAGGAGCAGCAGGGCTGGACCCAGCCCCGTGCCCTCCGCAGGCACGTCTGTGCTTGACACGGCTCTGCTGCCTCTGAGACTTGTTTATCTTGCCTGCAAGGCTTAAAGATAATTAATGTAAAGTGCTTCACACTCTAAAACAGGGCTCAGCCCTGCCAGCATGGAGCACTGATTCCCACTGGCACACTGACTGGGCCCTAACCACATGTGAGCAGCATCACTTTTAGTTCATTCCAAGATCAGTTGGGTCCTGTTCGAACACCAGCCTGGCCAGCAGAGCTGCTGTCAGTGTTTGTGACACTGAGGGTCCCCTGCTTGCTTCCTTTCCTGCTGTGCTGGGGCAGCAGCAGCTTGATGTGCCCTGGCAGCTCTGAGCTGTCACTTGGCTGGGATGAGCCAGGAGAGATACCAGAGAGACTTGGCTGGGTCATGCCATGTCTTACACCTTGTTTACACTGAGCACTTCAGAACAGGGGATGTTTGTGTACATCTGTGAATGAAAAGCCAAATTGATGAGCCAGTAGAAATAATCCTTCTATTGTTTACAGAAACAAAAGCAAGCTGGAGCTTGTGCCTGTGCAGGAAGAGTCACTTTCCATTCCACAGCAGGATGTTACTGACTGCAGCTTTGGGAGGCTGTGCTGCCAGTGTGGATCTTGCATAGAACCATGGAATGCTTTGGGTTGGAAGGGACCTTAAAGATCAGCCAGTCTCAACCAGGGACACCTCCCACTGTCCCAGGCTGCTCCAAGCCCTGTCCAGCCTGGCCTTGGCCATTTCCAGAGATCCAGGGGCAGCCACAGCTGCTCTGGGCAGTGACATTCACTCCCAGGTTTGCAAATAATCTGCAGAGTGTTTTAGATCTGTAATTACCCTGCCATGATTGAGTATTCAGTACCACCATCATTCACAATGAGGAGCAGACTACTGATTTTTATATTTTCAAGTTCCCTTTGAGTTATTTGGTCTTTTTTAACATAACTGCTAAAACAAGAGTACTGCATGTAAGGGAAGTACCAGGCAGATGGGAAGGTCTGAGCTATTAACACTCTTTCTTTGAACCTTTTTGCTTACATAGTGCTGACTGATGGACATGGTATACAGAATCGTAATTATTTTTTTCTTCATCATTTGGGCAAAATGAGAGAATTTTGTGGCTGGATGTACTCCTCTCCCAAGTCCTGCATTTGTTTTTTACTGTCAGTGACTGGGTTGATTTTTATTTTTTATGTGAAATCTTCCTTGAAAACAATCAAATCCCTGATGTCTGTCTGCAGTGAGAGTTCTTCCTCATAGCTCTGTGTTCTGGAGATAACAGCTATCTTCAGATCCTGTGCTCTCTGTACTCCCTGGAACAGAAAGCAGAACTGGAGCTTGTAGGAGTTTGGCTTTACCTGGAGTTGTGTCCTGCTCTGCTCCCACCCTGCTTGTCACTTGTCCCAGTCCTGCAGTCAGTGCCATCACCAGCTCCTCTCTTCATGCTGCCACAGGTGGCCTTTGCTGTAAACCTCTAATGATCTCCCTTTCCTGCTGCCATAATCCTCTTTTTATTTTTCTGAGAGTTCTATCCATCTCCCTTTATTTGCTAAATCTCCTTTGATTCTTTGTTCATTTCAGCCCAGTTTCACTCCTTTATAATCTAAGATCTGTAGAACAAGATTTTTTTCTTCTTCTAGCACCTGAAGAAACTCTCCTGTGCCTAGACAAGGATTACTAGTTCTGTCTTGGAATTTTAATTCCAGACTACATGGACAAGCCCCGAGATGCTTCTCTTATCTGTTCCTCAAAGCTATGCATTAAACAAAACATGCATCTGATCAGTTTAACCTGTAATTAAACATTTTCCTTAAGCAACTGACATTGTGATAACTAATAATTATCATGTGTAGCACCTTTAAAACCTATTATGCATGTTTATGTAAGAACACTATTACCATAATAATAAGATATCATTACCACAAATGTGCATACTGAATGAGCATGTCTTAAAGTAATCATGGATTCCATTAATCATACTTGAAAAATTAAAGTATTTGCTGTCTAATCTCTCAAACACTACTCGAAAGGTTTTGGAAACAGCAGGGCCTGTTTACTGCAGGTCTCTCATACACAAGATTTTGTTTCTGGTGTCTCATTTTTCTTTTCCTGAATTGTTGCTTATCTTTCACCTTGGGAAGCCATCAGCTCAGAGACCCACGGTCTCCCTTTGAAAGCATCTCCATGCTGATTTTTAGTCTGCCTTTTTTGTCCTGCCACCTTTTCTTAAGGCTGCTGTGAAATGCACTTCTGAAACTTGGTTCTCCTTCAAATTAGATAATTGCCTTAAAGGAGATGAACTGATGGCTAATTGTAATTCTCTTAGTCCCTTGCACAGGGGCAGAAAAGAAATAACCCTTTTCTTCAAGTGTTCTTTGTTGTTGTTTTTTTTTTTTTAAATACAGGATTGCAGAGTTGGGGAGCAGAGTTTTTTGGGTTCATGTATAAAATTGTTAAGGGGTGACAGTTTTGAGTTTGTCTCGTATTTAAAAGCTGAGCTCTGTAGATTCTGATAGAGTCTGGATGAGAAGAGTGAAAGTTGGGAAGAATCATTTGACCTACTGAGAAAACTGAAACGAGACTTTTTGTAGTCAGAATATTTGGGGTTGGAAGGGACCTTTAAAGGCCATCTAGTCCAGCCCCCTGCAGTGAGCAGGGACAGCAAATACCTGATGTGACCAAGAGTTAAAAAACCAACTTAATTGCTTTAGGGAGATCATTCTTTTATCTGTCAGCAGGACCACTTTGAATTTAGTAGCATAATGTGTGTTGAGTCAAACAAGTTCATCGCTGTGTGTTTTCTTCCTTAGCACTTGGCATTAGGTAACCTGGACACAGCAAAGTATTTATTGATGCCAAAAAAGCACATTACATCATACAGCTCCCTAATACTTGGTGCAGTTCTGTGATACGTTTCTGTATCTTAATATATAAACTGCATTATAAGAAAATAGTGAAGTAGGGGGAGAGGATTTTAAGGACTGAGAGTCTGGAGCAGGGGAAATAGGCATGAAAAGGTAGAAAAAACAGGTAAAAATAGGAAAAAGCCAAATAAAAACCATATAGAATTACAGAGTAGAATAGAAATATAGAGTATACATACAGAAATTGACTGATACAATGGAAGTGTGGGGAGAAACAGGACTTTGAAATTTGCTTTTCTGTCATAATGGCAGCAGTGAACCAGGGCTGAGACAGGCAGTGGGACCTGGGGGGAAATTGTTGTGGCAGAGGGTGTGTGGTGAGTTGCTTATGGTGTCAAATGAAAGGGAGCTACGTGAAATGGGACAAAGCTGGGTTCTGTGGCAGGGCACACCCAGCCTGTGGAGCTCCTGTGGCTGTGGACAGGCAGGAACAGGAGAGGAAAAGGAACTGAACCTTCATGGTCTGAGCAGCTCTCACAGGGGAAGGGGCACGTGCACAGACAGTTAGAAGGAAGGAAAGAGGCTGTTGGAAAAGCAAAGCAAAATGCTTTCTGAAAGGGATATAAACTCTTGTGACCTGGGGTATAAATCAGCTTCTCCCCACTGTGCTCAGGAGGCAGATTTCCCTGCAGCCACTTGTTCTGTTCCCACCTACCTGCAAGGCTCCATGAACCTCTCAATGCATCACTTGGCTTCTTTTCCTTTCTCTTTACTGATGCAGCAGGGAGAATTCTTGCTTTGTTCCCAATTAAGTTAGCAATTTCTCAAATCCCCTGTAACTTTCCAAGAAAAATGCAAGTCCTTGACAAAAAAATGGAAATAAGTTGCCAGAAAGAAAACATTATTCTAATAAGTTTTTTAAGTTTGGTGCCCCTTTTTTATTAGAGGCTGGTAGGATCATGTTGCATTTAATTCTTAGCTTTAAATTTGAAAATTCTAGAAATATAAATTGTTTTCTGTTGCTTTACTTCTGGGAAAATTATTTCACAGTTTCCTGGTCAGTGGGTTGAACTAAGGAAGTCTAGTGTGTTTTATTCCAAGTTTTTAAAGCATTTAAATGTTGCCCTGTCTGTAAAACGTGTGAGAAGCTGCACTGAATTACCCTTCCCCCACTTAAAAATGCAATTCCTTTAGGAGCAAAAAAAAAAAAAAAAANAAAAAAAAAAAAAAAAAAAAAAGTGGAAGCATCTATGTTATACTGAGTAATTATGCCCCCTGGGAAATGGAATATAAAGATCTTTAAAATCATTCAAGTGAGAGAACAAGCACTTTAACTTTTGCCTGGCAGGAGCCGTGTATTACATCCCCAGCTCCTTGCTCCAGTGTCAGTGTGTGGTGCCTTGCAGGTTCACAGCCCTGGCAGAGGAAATGAAACCCAGTCAGTTACTGCAGGATTTATAGCAGACCTGCTGCTGCAGGAAGTGGTGAAAAGCTGATTGATAGTCTGAGGCAAAACTCCACAACAAGGAACAGGATGTGTGTTCGGGTTTTTATACCCCTTTTCCCCTCTGCCCTCACCCCCCTCCATTTCGAGGCACTCTCTTAATTTTAGTCTCTGTTTATAAATCTATGGTGCCCTTTTCTGGTAGAGCACGTGCTGGCTTCCAGCACTCGAGGAAATGGATGGGGCTGCACCAGAGATTTGAAGCCAATGTGGTGTGTCTGCTTTATTAGGGGCATTTATCTAAATGCTCCTGGTACTCCTGCTGAATTGTATTTCAGCTGAATTCCAAGTGAAGGGTGAAGTACATCTGCAGCCAGAGCTACTGAACATCTCCTGTGATCGTGGGAGAGGAGGAGCCTGGCTCGCTAATCAGAATGTTCTCCTGGTTCATCTGCATTTCACAGATATATCTGGGAGGGTAGAAAACCAAAATTATTTTGCTGCACATAAACTTCATCCAGTCAGCCCTGTGCTGCACAGTGTGCTGCTAAAGACAGCAAACCTGAAAAGGTTTGTTCTGAAATCTCTCTCACTGTGAATGGCTGAAGCATCCTGCAGCAGGATCTTTCAAGAAGGTATCCTCAAAGCCTTTCAGTGGCATATTGTCTAACCTTGTGGGAAAAGTTACCCTAAATAATTGTAATTAGGAATCCTTCTGATTGTTTTTTCCTCCTGTAACATCCACTTTTACAATCAGGGCTGCAAAAGAAAGTTGTTTGCATACCAAGCAAATGGAAGAAATGTTTAAGATTGGTGTTCTCATTATCAAATGGGAAAGTTCTGCTTGTCAGGTTCAATAACATATCTTGTTCTTTGTTAAAGGTCAAAAAAGTTGGCTGCACTCTGTGAGTCCTTGCAGAAAACCACGCTCAGCAAGTCCCACATGGGGCTGGAGCTGGAAGAGCTGGAAGCAGCAGCAGTGCTGGTACAGGAGGAAGAGAAGGCGTTAAAAGCTGCTGGCACAGTTTCCAAGCAACAGCTGCTTTGCTCCGAGTCGGAGACAAGTGACTCTGAAGAATCCAGCAGCACTTCATCATCTGAGACAGAAGGCTCTGATTCAGATGAGCAGGAGTCCTCGACCAGCGAAGATGGGGAAATAAATTCTTTCCAAGGCACGCTCCAGGAGGAGAGGACAGCTCCACTTATTGACTGTAATGGATCGAGGCAGGGCACAGACGCTTCGGCGATGGAGGTCGGGGATGGAAAATCAAAGGTTTCCTTGCAATCTACGACTCCTCCTGGAAAACTGGTAGAAGAATTAGAAATGCAAATGCAGTCTGCAATGAGACTTTCAGAGCAGCCTGAAGGATTGGCTACTGCAGGCTGCATTTCACAGGAACAAGAAGAAAACCCTGTATCCGAGCCTGACAGATTTTCAGAAGATGCTGCTGGGAAGGGAAATTTCTTGGAGGTGTCTCCCAAGCCAAACCCATTGCTTTTTCTCTGCAGCACAAATGAGGATGAAGACTAAAGGACTGTGCAGGAGCACAGTGTGACCCAGGAGCTCACAGCTTGTTCTGGAATGAGCTGTCCCAAGGCTGTCCTGTGCTGCACAAAGATGTTTTTCATTTTTGTTGGAGGACAAGACAGCTTTGAAAAGAATTGATAGGACTCTGTGATACTCTCACAGTTAATTTTTATTTTTCTCCAATTCAACAGTCTAATATTTGATGCGAGAATGTGTAATTTCAATACACTTCTAGAAACTGTTTTCATTAAGCTTATTCAGTGATAGAATGATGTCCTAATCAAATACAACTGAAATGACTCATTTTAATTTTCTCTAGCTGTTGGGATTTACTTGAAAAATATCCTCACTGTGTTTGTATAAACTTGTTTATGACATTGTACTCTTATTTTAAAATGCTTCATAGCAAACAATTTCAAATAATGGTTATAAGTTTAAAAGTTTAAATAGTGATGGCAAATTATTTTGAAATACATAGATTCTGTAATTTTTGTACAAAATAAAGGAAATTTTTATGCCATCAATACAAGATCCAGTGGTTGTGTCTTCTGTGTGTAAGAGATAGAAGTTTATATTTCTGCAGTTCTTCCTCAGTTCTTGCAACAGTTTTGTCATGTGTTCATTCCTTTGTGCTGTTTTTCAGCAGTTTCTACGTGTGGACACTTCTGTTGCTGTTTAAAGGACAGAAATCCCAATTATTGAATGTTTTTCTGCAGATACTCTCAGTTCCACCACAGCAATGTTAACCAGAGTGAAGGAACAACACCCTTTGTGGATCTTGGAACAGGACTGAGAGCAAACCTGGCCTGGGTAGTCCTGGCTTTGTTAGTCTGGCCCACAGCTTTGGCCAACTTATTTATCCTTTTTTGCCTTTAAAATGTTCAAATAATCCAGTCAGGTTAATAGAGTTTGTTAGCTAATTTATATTATTGAAGTCAGGTGGCTGCTCCCAATCATCTGCTTTTTTGTTAGCCAATTTCTGCAGAAGGATTTGGGAAGATGGAGCGTGGACCACCACGTGTGGCTCAGCAGGAGCACAGACCCAACAGGAGCATCTGATTCACTCCTCTGGAGAAGCAAGTTTTGATTACTTTTCAACCTTTTTTCTATTAAAGTGTACAAAAATCCTAAGCTAAAGGACTTGTTCTTCACCAGTGCTGTTCCCTGCTGGAAATCAGCAGGTGAGCTCTGTTCCTGCACCAGCTCCTGCTCAGTGAGAGCTGCAGCCCTCACCTGCCAATATTTTTTATGTTCTTAAATACCTGCTGCTCGCTTAATCAGTCTCTGTGTTCTGTTCCCTGGGGGAGAAACCTTTCCCATCCTGTGTGGCAGGGAGCACTTATTCTTCTAAATGCCAGCAATAAAATCCACACCAGAGCTGCCAAAGTCTGAGAGAAGGGGGGAAAGAAGAAAAGAGCAATGGTCCTGCTCTGCCCAAATTCCAGGGGTGAGCTCAGGAACTTCTGCAGCTGCCCAGGGGCTGGAGAGATCTATGTAAAACTCTGTTTTCTGGTTGTGGAGCTGATAAGGGGTGTTGATTGTTGTGGATTGACTGATGGCAATTTGGTGTGACCTCTGTAGGGGTGGGGTGTGAATTTTTTGCCTGTGGGGTGATCAGAATTTCGCCTGAGGCTGAACTACTCATCACACGTGGAGGATCAGGATGAGCAGTGGCTGTGAAAGGGAAGACTTGCTTCTCCAGAAGGAATGCACAGAGACACTTCTAAAAGAAAATAATACTTTTAATTGAATAGTGTTTAGCCAAAATTGAGGCTTACTGAGTCTGTGAAGTATCAACACTTGGGAAAACAAAACAAAACAACAAAAACTACCAAAAAAACCAAACAAGGGTTGGAAGGAACAAACACACACAAACAAACACACACAAACAAAAAGGAACTCCTAGGAAGGCACATTTATTTTAAGGGAGGAGGCCTTTGCATCCAGGAGTTGGCTGGAAGAGGATGGAGATGTCTTAGGGACATGCTTGTTCATGTAATACTTTAAGGTGTTAAAAGCAACAAGTGAAATGCTGGAAACCATCAGAAGGAGCTAAACAGAAGTGGGTTTTGATTTTTATTCATTTTTCTCATGGGAACAGTGCCACATTTCCCTCTTTCCCCAGTTCAAAAATTAGAGCTGAATTGATTAAATATCTTTTTTTTCCCCTGACTTGTCTTAATTCCAAACAGATTTGTGAAAAGCTTGTAAGGACTTTGCTGCACGTCAAAACAAGAAAGCATCGATTAGACTTGATTTACTGCAATAAATGATAAATATGGCCAAGGCATTGATTCAGAGCCCTGGGTGAAGGGGCCGGGTGACTCTCCACCAGTGCCACAGCTGAGCGTTGTCACAGCCCAGCCCATGGCTCAAGGCTGCAGAAAACAAACAGGGAAACACATGTCAGGCAGATAAATGGCTCTGCTGTTCAGAGCTCTCCGTGGAGGCCATTTGTCTCCAAGATAAGGAAGAATGCACTCCAAAGCTGGAGGGAGATAAGCTGGGAGAAGAAAATGGATGTGGAGCCGCTGTGGTGGCACTTGGGCGGTGGCACAGGGAGCAGAGAGGGTCCCCAAGCCCGGGGTGTCTGCAGGGAGCAGGGTGAGCACCAGGGAAGTGTCCCATGGGAACCTGCAGACCCTTCCTAACCACTTCAGCAGTGGATGACATTTATATCTTCACAGCAAACACACAAATGGTGTCTGTGGCAGTTGTCTGAGTCACCCAAGTGTTCCCTGAGCCTGTTGTGGATCTGTTCCTCCCTTTTTTCATAGTATGTGGGCACAGGTGAGGCATGATTTTGCATTGACACAACAGCTCTGGGTTTGTAGTACTGTGGTAGCCATAAATCAGGCTATTTTTATATCCTTAGGTTGTGGAGAAGTAACAGTCCCGCTTTGACAAATGCTCAATTTGGTGACCTGCCTGAGATCAGATCCAAAATGCACTTGGTAACGTTGGTTTGCATTTCTTTAAATGTTTTCTCATAAGCCACCACACAGCAGCAACTGAGCACAGTTGGTGGCACTGTGAGGGTGCTTGGAGACAAAAACAAGATCTGTGTCCCTTAGGTGAGGACTAAGGCTTTGGCAGAGCTCCATGAAGGACAGCTCTGACCCAAGAGCAGCTCATTTCTGTGGGAGAAGTGATAAGCATGGAAAAGGACAAAAAGTTTCAGGTCTAGAAAGCAGCAAGGTCTGATAATGTGACTCCCCACTGACCCCAGGAGCTCTGTGCTCAGTCCCTCTTTAATGCTGATGTGCTGAGTGACTTAAATGAAGTAATTTTCCCTGGTGTCACAGAGGGTACCAGGCCTAACTCAGGAAGGTCCAGACTCTGGAAGGGGAGCACAGAAATAGAGTAAAAAGGAATAAAACTCAAATCTGACAGTGGAGATTTCTCTGTCTGCTACTGACTTGTGCAGAGCAAGGGTGAGAAGCTAAAACCTGCAATTTCTGAGGTATTCTTAAATACCTTTTTGTGTATCAGTATCCAAGTGACTCAAGGCCATCGGTGCCTTGGGAGCTGGGGTGCTCACCCACACCAGCTGCAGTCACTGCTCCTCTAAAGCCCTGGAAATTTGACAAAGCTGACCAAAATTAGATCCCAGAAACCTCCTAAAAATGTAATGTATCTGAAGGCTTGGCCTGTGTTCCTCTGTGTATCAGCACCTCCATGAAACACCTCTGAGCCCTCTGTCCAGGGCATCTGTGAGGCCTCAGCAGCACCTGAACAGGACTCTGGTGGCTCTCTGGGACAGGTCCTTTTCTCAGGCAGTCCTGGGGCACAGCTGACTTTATCCATAACCCAGGATAAAACCCACTGGGTGTGTGCAAGGTCTGGAAACAGATTTCCTCCTGGCAGGAGGATCATCTTCCTTGAAGAGCCCAGAAATGTAAAAGCCTCTCTCACTCATCACTGATTTGCCTTGTACCCCTCTTCTCCATGTAGAGCCCCCTTCCTGTTACCCTGCTCCACGAGGTCCCATCTCTGCTCACTGGGTGCTCATCTGCAGCACACTCACTCTTTAACTCCATGCATTTTATTTAATATTATCTTTTTATTTTCTCCATCTGCCGCTGGGATACGGTGAGAGCTCACCATGTCCTGCTTCCCACGGGGTGGGAGCTGCAAGGGCTGAAGAAGCAGAGCAGAGAAGCTGCTGAACAGGGAGCAGGCAGCCAGCACTGACCTCAAACAAAGCTGTGCCTGGGGAGGCACAGGAGGAGAAGTTTCAGCAGCCCCTTCAGCCAGGAGCTGTGTGTGCTTGGCTTTCCAGGGAGGGCAGGGGCTGCTGCTGCTGCTCGCATTTTGCAACCTTCAGTTGTGCTTTTGGTCTGGAGTCAGTGGTGGGCTGAACGGCTGCAAACATCCCTCTCTCTATTTTGGATGTGTGAGAGATTTGGGAGTGGAACTCATCAATGGTAATGAGATGTTTAAAGCATAAATCAACAGAATATCAAGATGAGACCGAGTTCCCCTAAGCTGTGCTGCAGGCAAGGCAGGTAAGTGACCTGCTGGCTGCACCCTACCTGCCAGGGCTGTGATTACATTTCACCTCCCGTCCGCAATTTTTGGCAACTACGCAGAAATGTCCCATTTCCTGCGGTAAATAAATAGGGATCCGTGTTTTGCCTTGATGTAACTCCACCTCCTCTAATATGCTGCATTGTCCATTGATTTGCCTAATTATGTGTATTACAACTGCACGAGGCGCTGGGTAGCAGCAGGGGTCCGTGCTGGGAGAGGAGGAGGGTGATTGCTCCATCTGTTCCTGCGAGCTGCCGGGAGAAGCGTCGGGAGTGAAGTGGGAAATGGAGGGAAGGAATTACCATTTAGTGCAGGTGCCTCTGGAAGGGGAATCCCACTGCCAGGTGCTGGCAGGCGGCTCTCCTGAGCTCCCCACGTGCTTAATTACCCTACAGCGACTCTTCCCATCTCGAATTAGAGCAGGCAATTGCTGCTGAAGCCTTGAAACAAAACGGGGAGTGTAGCAGGGCTTCATCCATCTCAGTGCAGAGACCTGCATTTCCCATCCAGCAAGATTCATGCCCCATTCGGCCGAATTTAAAAGCACTTACCTGGAATTAGATGATTAATTTTAAAATCTGAATGTGGGAGTGCAGCAGACAAGGTCAAAGCATCGGAGCTGTGAATGTGGGTTCCAGTGATGACATTACAAAACCAGCAAGTGTGCTTCTCTGTGCTGTGGATTTAGGAAGAAGTTGCTCAGGACTGTGGGAGCCAGGGCAGGGAGAACCAGGGCAGCACGGGATGAGCTGTCAGTAGTTGCTGTCCTGAAGAAGGAGCTTTATTCCTCCACAGCTGCTTCTCCCTGCCTCGCTCCGGGATGGCTGATGGATCAGGGGTGGCAGGAGGGTAATGTGCTGCTCCTTCTCCTGCTGGCTCCTGCTGCTGCCAGCAGGTAACTCAGCAAATCAGCCTGTTAGCCCGACTGGAAAATATCTGAGGGGTAAAAACTGCCCAGAACCTGTCGTGTGCCATGTAACAAGCAACACGCAGGGGCTGTGACATCCTGGGGATAACACACCTGGAGGGGGAACACTATCAAAGTTAAAGCCATGGCGTGTATCCTGTGGTGTTTTAAATTGCCTCAGCACTTTCTTGTGGGCTCCTGCACGGCGGGGCAGGGCTGTGAGGAGCTGCACACAATCTGTGCAGGCTTGGCTGTGTCCAGGTGATGCTGCAGCACCGTGTGGCAGGATCCCAGCTGCATCCACTCAGGCTGCATCAAAGAGCTGCGGGTGTCACGTTCAGGAGCTGTGAAACTGAACCGAGGTGCCTGGCAGTGCTCCAGTCCTTTATCCACGGTGTGAAGGATTAGACAAGGATTTGGCATGGGGCACCATGGAAAGTTGCCTTTTACCTTCAGATGTCTGACAGCAAACCCCATCGGGATCGGTGGTGGAGGGAGGGGAGGCTCTCAGAGAGTAGGGGGAATAGCTCTGCTTAAAAATTGGGTAAATCTCTATTCCAACAAGATCCTGGTGCTAACATGATTATGCTCTGAAATCCTGAAGGTTTGAGCTATGAATAATTGCAGTGATACACCTTTCCTGAATCTATTTATTACACAGCAGGTTTGGACAATGCTCTCAGGCACAGGGTGGGACCCGTGGGGTGTCCAGTGCAGGACAGGAGCCGGATTTGGATGATCTGTACGGCTCCCAACTCAGCATATTCCAGGATTCTGATAGCTGAAACAGCCTTAATACCCTGCTCTTAATGACCCCAATGGGAAGTCCTAAATCACACTTTGATTATAACCTGCAGAGCTGTTGGGTGTCAGTGCAAAGCCAGCACAGGGAAGGACGTGTGTGCGCCCGCACAAGCGTGTGTGTGTGTTAATCAATTTGCTTTTCAAAGTGGCTAAAAACAGAAGCCTGAGGAGTTCCCCCTGCGAGGTGCTTTCCCTGGATGCTGCTCCTTGTGCTAATGGTATCCTCTCACCAGAGAAAACATCCCACTCCAGAGCTGAAGTGGTTGGCAGGAGCTGTAATTAAGGTGTGAAGAGACTTTCCACACAAGAACCTGCCTTGCCTTGTTGGGCTCCTCGCTTGAGGACAGAGACTCTTTGGCAGTTGGCTTTTACACGTGGAAGCCTGTTTGTATTCCTGCTATTCTGTTTGGATTGCTAATCCTCCAATTTGCACCTTAACTCCCTTAAAATAAAACAAGGGCAGAAATGTTATCACACTGATTTGTAGTAATAAGCGTAAAAGAACAAAATATTTATAATATAAATATTTATAATACAAGTGTTTCTGGATCCAACTTTATCAAAACCTCGTTCTCAAACTGCTATTAATATATTTTTTTTAAATACTGCTCGTTGCTAGAACAGTATTTCTGACGCTTAGAAATATGGCTTAGATATTTTTTTTCTTAAAGAATTGCTGACTTTATTAATTAAGTAGAGATTTATATGGGGAAAAGAGAAACTAAAGAAAATAGTGATGTATTAGCTCGGTAGGAGAGGTGATTCAATGTGAGGAAAGTCACAGACCAGTCCATTAAGAGAATCTGTTGGATTTTGGTGAGTCATGGGAAGATATTTTCATTGATAATCTTGAGCAGACCCTGGTGCACGTGTCTGTGGGAATGCAGGAGGCTTTGTGCTGGGAATGCCCAGCCCTGAGCACGTGTCTGCTCGGGGATCCACATCCTCCTTCCCCATGGGCTCTGACCCAGCCAGGCCCTGCAGCAAGGGCTGCAGTATCAGCTTTTCCTGGCTGCTAATGTTGCTTTAAAACAGCCCCGAGTTTCTTGAAACTGGCTGGGTATTTCCACTGGATCCCACCCCAGGCACAGTGAGGGCTGAGCATGGGTAATTTTGACTCATTACTCTGTTTTCTTGAGTGACCATGGGCACCTCCCTTACACTCCTGGCACCCCACATCCCTTAAGATTCCAGCAGTAAAGCTCCCTTGCCAGGCAGTGGTGCTCCCCAGCCACAAGCAGGAAAGAGGTGAAATCTGTGTTCATATCCCCTTTTTCTCTTCCATTTACATTTTGCTGGCAGGTTGCTGAGATTACAGGTCAATCAGCAGTGCAGAGAAGCTGGGGGATCTGGTGTAAGCGGGCCTGAACACTGGAGCAAAGCAGTGACAGCTCAGAGCTGGGATATCAGCACGAGATGGATGTTTTATAGATGAGGGAGAACGGGCCGGATGAGCGGCAGCGGTGGGGAAAGTGCAAATACCCGGAGACATCCAACGTGGGAATGTGGTTTGAGCGCTGAACTGCCCCTCGTGTTACACACACAATTACAAGCTGTGTGGTGAGCAGATGGGAGCTCCAGGGAGGCTTTAAGCTGGCGGAACGCGCGTGAGGGAAGGCAGGAGAAGATATCCAAACCTCCCCTGGAGAGCGTGAGCCGCGCACGCCGCGGTCCCGGCTGGATCCGCTCCACGGGCGTGCTGGGCTAACTCCACTCTGGGGAGCTGGATGCTGCTGCTGCTGCTGCTGAGTTGAATCCATCCTAAAGATGCCACAAGAAGTGCCTGTGGAGGTTGGCTCTGTGCTCAGCCACAGGAGAGATGCCATGAGCCCACTGAGGCTGTGCTGGCCTCTCCTCAGCATTCCCTGAGCTCCAGGACTTCCAAGCTTTGATGAGACCTCTGGGCGCTGTCCTGTACTGGAGGAAAGCCCCCTGTGAGGACAAGGACATGGTGACTGGAGAGTCCTTTGCTTTTCAGACTCAGTTGTGGCTGCTGCTGCTCTGTCCCGAGCTTGACTTTGTGTCCTTCCAGCAGCCTGGCACGGCAGAGTCCGTGGAGAAGGAGGCTGGGAGCTCGGCCAGAGGTGAGACCGCGGCTTTGCTGGCCTCCTCCCTCCCTGGTAAGTTTGCATCTTGCTTTGGGGAATACAGACAGGAAAAAATGGACACATCTGGCTTAAAAATAAGCTGCTGAATTGCAATTTCCATCAGCTCCAAGAGGCTCTGAGGTGCCCAGCAGTGGCCTCTGCCTGCTGCGGGTGGGGTGGGAAATCAAAACCTGGAGATTTCACAGGCGACAGAAGAGCTCCATGCAAAACACACTGCACAACTCGAGAAAAAGCGTCTGCAAGTCGCCAGCCTGAATTTTCACTCCACTCCAACCAGCCCCTGGCAATTCTTTGCTGGCTGAGATTAATCCGTGGGCGTCTTTAATCTCAAATGCTAAATCGGAGCAGAGTTTCAGTCTGTGCAAGCCCGCCCGCCTGCGCCGGGAGTTCTGATTCTCTGTTTCCGTTACTTTTTCCCTATTGCTACAACAATTAATTAAGAATGGTTCTGCTGAACCCTGTTGATTCATTTGGCACTTGGAAGCTTAATGAGGTGTGAACCTGCAGACTGCGGCATCGGTGTAGCTGACACGGTAATTTATATCAATTGCTGTGATTAGTCCGGCTCCTCAATCACCGCGTTGTTTCTCCCAGCAATCTGTCACAGCCTGGACGGGGGGACCTCGGTGCTGGGTTTCTCTTACACTGCCGAGCAATGTTCTTGAGGTGCTGCTAACAAGGAAAATACAACTCATGGGATGCTTTGAGAGTAGCAACACACAGATTGCTTTGGTTGTAACATGTGCTTTTCTCTCCCGAGGATAGTGAGATGCAGCCCTGGTTTGCAGTTAGAGCAGCTGCGGGTTGGGGTGCAGGTACCTGCCCGAGCAGCGTTTTGGGAGGGTGTTCTTTCGAGGTCAAAAGGTCTTGTTGCTTCAGCCTGTCAGGAGCTGGCTGTGAAAATCACTCTGTGGGTTGTTGTGTTCGCTGTGCTGTGACGAGATTATTCATCAGTAACTTGAACTTCTGCAAATTCAGCCCAGGGCCGTTGGAGCCACCCCGGATCTCCTTGCCCATGACATGGGGTCGAGTCTGTGTGACCTCTCTGCAATCACACCCCCCAGTTATGTCCTTGGTGATGGCACTGCATCCTATTAACTTCCATATTCTAACAAAAATCATGGAACCACGGAATGGGTTGGAAGGGATCCTAAAGACCATCCTGTTCTATCTCTGCTGCCATGGGCAGGGACACCTTCCACTGTCCCAGGCTGCTCCAAGCCCCATCCAGCCTGACCCTGGACACTTCCAGGGATCCAGGAGCAGCCACAGCTGCTCTGGGCACCCTGTGCCAGGGCCTCAGAACCCTCAGAGGGAAGAATTTCTTCTTAGTGTAAAATCTAAACCTGTCCTCCTTCAGGTTGTCACTACAATCCTTGTGAAAAGTCCCTCTCCAGCCTTTTAAGCCCCTACAATCACAATAATGCAACTATTTTGAGTTTTGGGAACAGCTCCGTGTTGAGGCATAACAAGGAAGAGAAGGACAAGCTCCCTTTTGGCAGCCTGGGTTCAACAGAGCCACCACAACTTAAACCATCATCTCTGCTCTTCAAAAATACCTGCTCTGTGCCTTGAAAGTCCATTGCCTGCCGCTGCATCACCTCCAGGTGCCCCTGTAGACACTGCCTTGCTTGTTGTGAGAGGATGGCGCCTTGTGGGCCACCAGGGAGCCCACTGGCACATCCTGGCCGGGGACAAGGGCCGGGATGGGCAGCAGTCCCTTGGTGGCAGCTGCTGGAGGCAGGGGAGCGTGGAGCGCCGAGGGACGCGGGGCCCGTGCGGCGCCGGGCAGGGGCCGTAAATCAGCCCTGCTGATGGGGAGTGCTTTAAATCAGCCTAATTGAGCTGGTGTGGTTGCAGTGGAGCTGGTGATACTTTTGTTTATTTTACGCCTGGTTAATGGGAAAATAAACAAACCACCCCCCTGAACTGAAACCAGAAATGGGAGAAACTGAGCTACACCAAAACAAACCCGCTTTGAATTATTCCCTTCAGCTGGATGTCTAAACAGGAGAAATGGATGCATGAATAAATCTAAAAAGCTGAACAATAAAGGTAAAGATCTTTTTAATGTTCACAGAACCAGCAGGAAATCGTTAAGTTGATGTTTCTGGAAAAGAAAATTCAGCATATGCAATGTTAACGCTTTTAAACTGATCAGTGAGGCACGGGCACATCATTTCTGTACCACTGCAGATGTGTAAACTAATTTTAACACCCTTTCTATTTTCAGCACAGAGTCCTTAGAGTAAGTGAGCATTTGACCTGTAACTGCTGAGAGTAGTGTTCACTTTGGGGCCTATGTGTAGAGAAATATAATTTATTTTAATGATATTTAAGCTAATGAGCTTGGCTAATAGATATTTTTTAAGCCCTTTATAGGGGTTCAGTCATGGGACAACACGCCACTGGGCACAAATGCTCATTTACTCTGCAAAATGTCAGAGAATGGCCCAGCTATTAGTAAAGTGCATTCTGTTTGATTTTTAAGAATATATTTCCATAAATTACTGGCCCTAGAAATGAAATAAATCAGCCAGCTATTCAGTGAAATCTTAAATGTTAATTGAGAGTCGTGGGAGTGGCTGGAGCCAAAGGAGAGAAGGATGTGGGGGATCTCCCTGGGTGCTGGCTCAGAGGCTGCCTCATCCCATGGCTTGACCAACATCCCATGGATGTGTTCACCCCAGGTGTGGACTCACTGCTGCTGCTGGAGACCCTGGCAAGAGACTCCCCATGGCTGGGCCATTGTCCTGCCATCCTGGGTGCCACCACTGAGCAGGTTGGGGCCAGCTGGGCAGGCTGGGGCTGCTCTCCTGAGCAAGTGGACAGCCTGGAAGTGAAAAGTGAGCCCTGAGGGAGGAGGAGGATTGAGAAACTGTCTGGGGACCAGAAGGGTGATGGTCAAATGAGTCACCTGGTCTGGGTGCAGGCGTTTGAATTATACCACGTGTAGGCTCAGCTTCTTCCCGACAGACCTGGTTGAATTTGGGGTATCAGGATGCTTCCTTGTATGTTCCTTTTTTATTTACTTGCTCAATGCCAGCTAACCAGTGTTTCCCATTGAGGGAAGATGTTCCTTCCACTGGCCCCAGCTGGAGCTGGTCACATTTTCAGCAACGCTAGAACTGGGCAGGGAAAAACATATCCGTGATGTCATTGCATCAGGGAACACCAGAAGGGAACAGACCTTGCAAGGTCTGTTTTTCTGCCCTGAGGCAGGTTGATCTGTGTCAAAAATCAATCCCTGAAGCTGTTTGTTTATTTAACCCCTTCCTGAACTTTGCCAGCACTGGAGGTCCCACACTGCCAGCACTGTCAGAGTTTTGGTTACAGCCTGTGGCGTGGATGTGTTGTTACACAAGTGCTTCATAACAAGGACAGCAGGTTTCCCTTCTCTCCTTATTAGCAGCAGTGATGTGAAGCTCCTTCATACCCCAGAACAGCAGCAGCAGAGGGAGGGGGCAAGGGCAGCAATTAAATCTGTGTCAGTGCTCCCTGTGGGCAAACCCTGAGGCTGCTCAGGACTCTGGATCTGAACCCCCCATCTCCTTTCCTCTTCCTTCTGTCAGGTGAGATGGTCTGGGTTTGTGCTGTGCATCCTCCTCCCAGTCTTGCTCCAGGGCTCCTCTCCTCTGGACATGCTGATCCACAGGTAAAGCTGTGCCACCTCCACATGCCAGCAGCCCAGGCCTGCACCGAGCAGATGAAAGATTATAGTGATCAATTTGGTGAGAAGGGAGATTTTTCTCCATCTGTCCACCCTCAAGGCTCTATTTCCTCATAAACCATTCCCCGAGACATCAGGAAAATTGAAGCTGTTCAGAAATGGAAAAGATAGTTAACCCAAAATGAATGAATATCCGACACGCTGGCTGGAGCAGGAGGGGAGCAGCCAGCCGGGCTCTCCTGCACCATGCTGGCTTTTGCAAAGAGCAAAGTGCCTCAGATCCTGATGTTTTCACCCAGCATCACTCCTCTCCGAGCTGCTCTGCTCAGCCAAGCACATCCAAACCCTCCTCCCCTTTGATCAAAGATGCCTCTGCCCGAAGCAGGCAGGAGGAGGGCTGGATGAATCCCCAAAGTGAGCTGCTGTTCTACCCTGGCTGTGTGGGAAGTGCTCTTCAGCAGAGCCCGGGGCTGACA
Organism: Hypocryptadius cinnamomeus; assembly: GCA_013400635.1. NCBI lineage: Eukaryota > Metazoa > Chordata > Aves > Passeriformes > Zosteropidae > Hypocryptadius > Hypocryptadius cinnamomeus. Next base: position 2,306 of record VYZP01049308.1, on the reverse strand, counting down.
GGCTGGTCCTGGCCAGCCACAGCGATTTCCTCCTTGGAATACGAGCTTGTGGTTTATTGGTTTGTGTTTTAAGGGAACAGCAGAAGATGAAGACACTTTACAGGATGTGTGTTCGTGCAGCTTTCCTGTCCCGTGATTCCAATCCTCCCGGCTTCATTTGCACTCAGTGTGAAACTTTCTGGAAGCAGCAAGGTCAGCTCTGCAGGACTGGGGCAGGTTTCCAGGTGGGACTTCAGGACACAGCAGGGCACCTGCCTCAGTTTCCCCCATTGGGCTGGATGAGCCAAAGGGATAAAATCCTTGTCCTTATCCAGGTGTGCCTCCCTCCCCACCCTGGTTCTTGCAAGGAATTTAACTCTCTTCCTGCTCCATCACTTCTTTTTTTCCTTTTCCTTTCTGCTACAATGGAGAGCATTTGTTACATCCCCACGAAGGCTTCTTGCCAGCCAAGGATCTTCAGGGCATCCCCCAGACAGAGCAGAAGAAAAGGGGTGAGCCACTGGGAGTGGAAACATCCTGCACAGAAAATGCTGTGGATGAATTTGCAGGTGAGCCTGCTGGAGGAGAAATCCAAGGGCTTTCTCTAGGTGCATGGGGTGGTTTTCCTGAGGGCCAGGGATCAGGAGTGGGAAGGTGCTCCTTGGAGAAGCTGGGAGCTGCAGGGCAGACCTCAGCCTTGCTCTTAACCCTGTTCAGCCTACGGATGCTACAAAGCCCTGAGGAAACGATGGCACTACATGATTTGATTTCTGCCTAAAGCCAAGTTTCTGCCAGGAAAATTTCTCCCACGTATCCTGAACTGAGCCTGCGTGGGCAGCCCCCAGCAGCTGGTGCTGTCTCCCACCAAAGCCCAGTGGCAGTGAGTGCAGCAGGGAGGCCAGAGCTGCATCCCAAAATAACTGGGGTCCTCACGAGATGGAGAGCAGCGAGCTCAGCCTGGAGGAATGAAAAACACTTATCCTGAAAGATACCCCTGGAGCCGTGGGTGATGCTGGGAGATGATGATCTAAGGGAGAACCTTGTGGCAGCAACTCAGCCCACTGATGCTGCAGGAAAGAGCTCAGCTCTTCCCACAGCCACCATCCTCCTGCCATCCCTGTCCCCATCTTCCTGCCATCCCTGTGTCCCTGCCATCCCTGTGTCCCTGCCAGCCCTGACCCGCAGCTCCCTCTGGGCTTTCAGATGCTTCTACAATGCCAGCCAGGGTTGGGAGCAGCATGCTGTTGTAAGCATGAATGCAGAATCAGTCCCTTTCCTACCAGCTGTCAAAAAGTATTATTTAATCTCAAATAGCTCTCAGTAGCTTTTTTTTGTTGTTGTTTCCTCTAGTTTGTTTTAAGAAGGTTGTTGAGTGTGAGAAAGCAGGAAGCAGTGTCAATAACACAGTGGGTTTTTTTCTTTTCACAGACACCCTTTGAACTCCCTTTACTCTGCCTCCCCTCCAGTTACATTTACACACCCTATAAATGACCTTCCAGGGCTTTGAAATGCTTTTATTAAAGCTAAGAGTGGAGATTTTTTTCCAAATCCAGTGTTATTTGCTGCATTATCTGTAGACAACCTTCAGCATAATTACTATAAATGGCTTTAGGTTTTAACCCATCCCTGTGTGTGCTGAATGAGAAGGAAAACCGGGCAGAAAGGTGGCAGAAGCTTGGGAAGGAGATGATGGATGTGCTGGGACCCCATGGCCCCAGGTCTCTGGGGTCTGTGGGGTGAGGGGAGCTGAGTCCAAGCCTGACCCAACTCACTGCCCATGGCCATCACTGGGGACAGCTGCCCTGGACACTTGCAAGGTCCTGCATGAGCACTGGATGTCTGCTGGGAGGCACTGGGACCACTGCTTGGGGATGAAGGCTGTGGGTCCATGAGCAAGGTCTCCCCAAGTCCAGCCTGCCCTGCCCAAAACCCCTGCACATGTACAGGTGTCACCTCTGCACCAGGGAGGGAACCTGGGCCACCATCCTCCTGTTTGGGGTCAGTTCAGCACAGTCTGGCTCTCTGGGATGGATATTTCTGTTGCTTTGTTGTTGCTTTAGCCTTTACCTGGGTAACTCCCAATTTTCACTGATTTAAGCCAGAAAATGATGGGTTTTCATAATAATTCTCTGCTGCCCTGCAGCTCCCTGTTCCTTGGCTTCCTATGCCAGAAGCATTGCAGATCTGGCAGTAAGGTTTTGGGATTTCTCTGCTCTGGGTTTCCTTCCTTCCCACTGTCCTTTGTGGTGCAGCAAATTGAGGGGAACCACCTGTACAGCTTTTACTGACCCACATTTTACTTTTCTCCCTTTAATTTTTTTTTTTTT